>CAUYLG010017705.1:0-175314 GCA_963573385.1 Cacajao melanocephalus | reverse complement strand
TAGAGAAATGCAAATCAAAACCACAATGATACGACCTCACGCCAGTTAGAATGGCGATCATTAAAAAATCAGGAGACAACAGATGCTGGAGAGGATGTGGAGAAATAGGAACGCTTTTACACTGTTGGTGGGAGTGTAAATGAGTTCAGCCATCGTGGAAGACAGTGTGGCAATTCCTCAAGGATCTAGAGCTAGCAATACCATTTGACCCAGCAATCCCATTACTGGGTATATACCCAAAGGATTATAAATCATTCTATTATAAAGATACATGCACAGGTATGTTTATTGTGGCACTATTTACAATAGCAGAGACTTGGAACCAACCCAAATGCCCATGAATGATTGACTGGATAAAAAAAAATGTGGCACATATACACCATGGACTATTATGCAGCCATAAAAAAGAATGAGTTAATGTCCTTTGCAGGGACATGGATGAAGCTGGAAACCATCATTCTCAGCAAACTGGCACAAGAACAGAAAAACAAACACTGCATGTTCTCACTTATAAGTGGGTATTGAACAATGAGAACACATGGACATAGGGAGGGGAACATTATACACTGGGGCCGGTGGAGGTGTTGGGGGCTAAGGGGGAGATAGCAGGAGTTAGGGGGTTAGGGGAGGGATAGCGGATAGCATTAGGATAAATACCTAATATAGATGACAGGGTGATGGATGCAGCCAACCATCATGGCATGTGTATACCTATGTAAGAAACGTGCACATTCTGCATATGTACCCCAAAACTTAAAGTATAATAATATATGTATGTATACATATCCCTATCCCCTTTCCCCCTACCATTCCTAGCCTCTAGCAACCTCTGTTCTACTCTTTACTTCTAAAAGATCAACACATTTTAGCTTTTGCATTTGAGTGAGGCATTTGGTGTTTAACTTTGTGTTCCTGGCTTATTTTATGTAACATAATGCCCTCTAGTCTCATGTATGCTGTTGCAAATGACGGGATTTCATTCTTTTTTATGGCTGAACTCTATTCCATTATCTATATATACCACATTTTCTTTACACATTCATCTGTTGATGGATACTCGGGTTGATTCCACATCTTGACTATTGTAAATAGTGCTGCAATAGGCATGGAAGCCTTTTATGATTTCCTACAAATTTTGGAATTGCTTTTTCTATTTCTGTGAAGAATGTCATTGACACTTTGATAGCTAATACATTGAATCTCTATATTGTTTAGGGAGTACTGTCATTTTAACAACATTAATTTTTTCAGTTCCTGACCATGGAATGCCTTTCCATTTGCTTGTATCTTGTTGAATTTCTTTCATCAGTGTTTTATAGTTTGTTTTACTCGTAGAGATTGTCTACTTCCTTGGTTAAATTTACTCCGAGGAGTAAGTTATTTTTTGGAGCTAATGTAAATGGGATTGCTTTCTTGATTTCTTTTCCAGGTTGTCATTGTTGGCATGTAGAAGCACTACTGATGCTTGTGTATTGACTTTATATCCTGGGATTTTACTGAATTTGTTTATCAGTTCTAGGAGTATTTAGGTTTTTCTATATATAAGATCATGTCCTCTGCACACAGGGCCAAAGTTTACTTCTTTCTTTCCAATTTTCATGCCCTTTGTTTCTTTCTCTTCTGTAATTTCTCTGGCTGTGATTCCCAACACTATGTTGAATAAGAGTGGTATAGTCTCCCTTATTTGCTTCCATTTTTAGATGAAAAATGTTCAGCTTTTCTGTTCAATATGATGCTAACTATGGGTTTGACACACACAGCCTTTACTGTGTTGAGGCACCTCAACAGAGCAAACCTTTTTAATTGTACTGCTGATTTCCTCAGGACCTATCCCTGTCATCTGTCATGTCTGCTATATCCATACTCAGACTCAAGTCCTGGAAAATCCAAAGGGACCAAGATTTTCTTCAATCCAAGGATGGAAGACATACGGTCTTGGATTAGCTTGAACTTTTTGATATGTGTGTGCTAAGTAGAGATTCTGGATTTAAGATGTTAGTTGATGTGACAGAATAATTCTAATGGTTTGACTGAAAACTGGACCCAATAGTGGTTTGTGTTAAGCAAAGTTGAGATGCCAAACTTCCTTGCTACAATGTAGTATAGAGAAAGGTATACAAAGATTTAGGAAGATTGGTTTTAATATGATAGATATGCTCATCCACCTATTAAAAATGTTTCCCAAGAGGGTCTGGAGGGCATTCCCTAATCAAGGCTTCGAAAGATACAGTGCTGAAGGCAGCATTGGAATCCTTAAAGAATGCTATAGTGGCTGTTCTCTGGAAGCCAGGAATAACACTGGGAAATGCTGCCACAGAACTGGTCTTATAGAATTTAATGAGTATAATAAATTCCATATGGCCAGGAACCAAGTGGCCAGATTTAACTTTCAAAGACCATGTGTGCATGGATACTATAAAGAGCAGCAGATTCAATGTAGCAAAGGGAATTGCTATGGTACAATTTTGGTTCCCCCTGCCACCCCCACCAAATTAATATGTTGGAACTTAATTCCCACTGTGATAGAACTAAGAGGTAGTGCCTTAAGAACATGATTAAATCATGAGGCAGAGCTCTCATGAATGGAATAACGTCCTTACAAAAGTCTTCAGTGAGCATTCTTACCCCTTCTGCCATGTCAGGACAAAACAAAGGCACCATTCGTGATGAACAGGTCCTTGCTAGACACCAGATCTGCTGGTCCCTTGATCTTGGACTTCCCAACTACCAGAACGGTGAGCATTAAATTTCTGTTTATAAATTAGCCAGTCTCAGGTACTTTGCTTTAGCAGTCCAAACAGACTAAGACAGGAATGGTTTGACCTACAAACATTTTTGATATTGGCCAATTGACCAGGGTCTCCTTAGGACTGAAATATGTGGGCATTCTACTAAAATGTTACTTGATTTATAGAAGCATTATATCTATATACTTAGTGAACAGAAGTTTGATTTGAATCACCTCACCAGATAATTGCATTCCCTTGATCAGTTTTCATTGGAGAGATGGTTCTCAGAACCAGAACTCCCTGAATGAAGGGGAGGCCAGTTTTGAGAATGGTTTCTCAAAAACTTCAGGGACCTCACAGCTTGGTAAAATTTCTAGGAATCCAGTGACATGTTGAGATATCCCTTCTAACTAAAGGACAAATTTCTGCCTCTAGCCCTTCCTGAGATACACACATCCCATTTGGGCTGTGACAATGTATATCTCATTTTGGAATGTTACTTTACACCATATTACTGAGTAATCCCAAAGACTTCCAGTTTTATGTACTGCATAGAATAAGAAGATAATCTATAATCAGTCTAGGTTGCAATTGAAGCTATTCTTCTATTTAGGCAATGTGGCACAGCAAATATGATGGTACTAAAAGAATCAGTGGCACATACAATCCTATATGGAGCTTCTGGCAAGCTCCTATTGGTTAATCACAGTGAAAGGTCTTAATAGCTTTGGAGCAAAGCTGTGTCATTTTCTACAAATAATTATTTCTGTTTTACAAACTATTTCTGGTTTGAATGAAATTCTAGTAAATGTTTAACCCTTGACCACAGGCCACCAAATTCCCATGTCACTTGAACTGCTCGTTATAACCTGGGTGGTGTCTGGTCCATCCAGGTTACCTGGGTAGAATATTACTCCATCATCAAGTGTATAAGATTAGTCTCAAGCACACATTGAAGGCATAAGTACCTTGAATAATTGGATCTGATGGTAAGGGTTCTACTATTGCTACATTGCCTCCACTCTCTCAACCCATACAGCCTCATAGAGAATTTATTATAATGAATTGACTGAGACAGAAAACATTTGGTCCTGGTTTACTAATGGTTCTTCACAATATGCTAGCATAACCAAGAGTAGACAGCTGTAGCTCTACAACTCCAAACAGAGGTGACTCGAATGATTAGTAAGAAAAATCCTCTCAGAAGGAATTCAAGCTGTGTATCTGGCTGTCTATTTTGACTGAAACAAAAAACAGCCAGTGGTATGGATATGCACTAACTTATGGGCTGTGTCTAACAGATTTGATAGGAACTTCAAAGGAGCATGACAAAAAGTGGTAATAATGAAGTTCTGAGGAAAAGGAATGTGGATAGTACTCCTCGAATTGCTTATATACTTATATTCCATTTGAATGTCCACCAAATAGCATATTCAGGAGAAACTGATCTCAATCATCAGGTGGATAAGATAACATGTTCTTTTGATCTTGATCAGTCTCTTCCACCCATCTCTATCCTTGACCAATACCTTCAAAAATAAAGAGATAATGGTGGCGGGGCAGGGGAGGGGGGGAGATTATGCATGGGCGGAGATTATGCATGGGCTAAGCAACATGAACTTCCTTTCACCAAGGTCAATCTAGATACAGTCACTGCTGAGAGTTCCACCTAACAACAGCAGAGAAGACATTTTGGTACCCTTCTATGGGAGAACCAACCTACCACTTTGATTGTAGGTTGATGACTTTAGACTGTTTCTATCACAAAAGAGGCAGTGGCTTGTTCTTGCACAAATAGTCAGTTGATCTGAAAATAAATTTGCTTTCCCAGTTTGTAATGCTTCTGCCAAAATACCATCTGTGGACTTAACAAATGTCTCACTCACTGTTAGGGTATTTCACACAATATTGTTTTTGTTCAGGGAACTTTTGTGACAGCAAATAAAATGTGGGAAGGGGCTCATCCTTGTGTACATCTCTCATATTACCATGCTCCCCATCACCCTGAAGCAGATGGCCTAACAGAATGATATGTCTTTTAAAAAAAGATTTAGTCTCTTACCAGGTGGACAAAAACACTTTGGAGGTCTGAGATAATGTTCTCTAAGATGTATATTTTCTGAATTATCAACCAATACATGGTGCTATTTCTACCTAGATTCATGGATTCAGGAATCAAGGGATGGAACTGAGAGTGTCTCCTCTTACTATTTTAATTTTTCCTTGTTCTGTTCATCTGCTATCTCACATAAAATTTGTTGATATTGGTTAACCCTGTAGCTCAGCAATTAAATTAAAGAACTTACATAGGAAGGATCAATCTAGAAAAAGTGACCTCAATATGAAAACACATTTATTACAATGAGGGTGAAAAATATTAAAGAGAGAAATTTAAAGAACTGTGAAGCTTGAGGTTTTACCCTACTTGCAACTTATCAAGTTAGCCCATTATGATTTCAGGGGAGAAGACATGAGACTTCTGGGTTAGAGACAAATGACTTTATTATTCACAGCAATAGTAGTAGCCAGGGATTCAGCTTTTCCTGTACTAGATCCCTGAGCCCCATTTCCCACACGGTGACATGAAGAGAGCCAGGTGACATCAGCACATGCATTGGGCTGTCTTATAGTAAAGAAACCCCAATTTTAGGGAACCTGAAACTTTTATAACGAGACTCATATTTGTTCTTTTCTCCCAAGACAGATACTCTCTTCCAACTATACAAACATCCTTTAGAAGACACTCCAGGGCAAAAGTAGACAGTACTTTTGTATATCAGACATGTAGATATGACAAGACTATGAAGAATTGTCTCTCAATGGCAAATTTCACATATTTTATTGAAAAATCTAAGAAATCATGTGAATCATGTACAATATTTTCTCACAAGAAAAATTTTAAGCTGGATTTTGAACGTTTCACAGAATTGTAAAACTTTTTAATTTTTAAACAGAAGAAAAACACAATGAAACTACCACAGTATTATATACTTTCTGTTTTTCCTTGTTACCTAGGGAAAAGGCTGAGAAATATTAGTTAATTTTCTAATTATGATTCGTAAGGCTAAATACTATGCTCTTTAATAAATCTGCTAAAAAGATACAGGGAAATGGGTGGATCAATGTTTTCTTTGTTAAAATATTTAAGAAAAGCTAAAATCTAATGACAATATGTTAAAATAATACACATTTTTGTAAGATGTTACCATTTCTAACAATTTCTCTACACTATATCAACAGTGCAATTGTGATTCAGTGTAAATCATTACAGTGTTTCATTGTTACAATACTTGTGTTCAAGTACTTGTTCATGAACATGATCAAAGTCTCCATTCTGACTTTTCTTTCCATTATCAAAATAAGGTTATAATTACAGCAGAATTTTTCCTATGGATGTCTATAAATGTGAACCAAATTTATAATACATTCTCTAAAAACCTGTTCAACACTATGAGGTTCATTATGTTTGCACATCTCTTGCAGATTACAGAAAATGGGCTAATTCTGCAGCAGGACACCAAAAACCAAAAATAGTTTCTCTTCATATATAACTAAACTATTATGCTAAGTCAGTATACATTCTGGGTAATTCAATGGTATTGGTAGGGAGAGAGTAGCACCTTAGAGATAGCCCTTATAAACAACGAAACATTTTTTAAGTATAATGATCTGCTTTTTTCTTTTTCTTTTTATTAGATTACTGGATCCAACTAATTCATTCATATAAAATTATTTATGAAGCCATGTAGCATAAATCAAAATGTTTGTGTAATCAAAACAAGCACCACATTGGATGTTTGGCAGGCAAAAAAATAAATTAATTAATTTGATTAAATTATATGTGATCTGATAATATTTGGTCTCAAAAACATGCTAGTGTGTGTGTTTATAAATAATGTAATTGCAAAGAGCTGTGTTCCAGCCAGCCTGCTAGAGGTCAACTCTTCTGCTGCAGCTTTTGGGCATAGAAGTCCCTGCACGTTTCACAGCAGCGCTGATACCACCGCATGTCCTGACATAGGTTCTTTTCACGTATCACTCGGCAGTACACTGGCCACTGATCTCCCAGGCACTTGAAGGTCAAAGCAGCTGTGAAATAGAATATAGTGAATTCAATCCATGCAGATATCATATATATCATTAGTAAAAACAAACTTCAAGGGTTTAAGTGGGAGGGATTTTGTACGCTCTCTTTGATTCATTTATATTACCTTTTGGAATTTAAACAATAAAGAAATACACACACATATAGACCTCCTGTGATTCAAAAGTAAAGAATGAATAATGTTTATACTTATAAATGTTTTTAGGCTTATTAAAGATAGAATTCCCAGGTTCGATGTGTTGTACTTTTAAGCTTCAGTTTTATAGCTTTCATTTAAGCTTCTTTTGAATTTTAGTAGAGAAAATTAAAAAGAAAAATAAATGTGCTCAATATATCTACTTTTATGGGAATGCAAATTAATAAATATTATTATTGTGGTTGAAATTACAAAGAAATAGCAAATGAAAATATGCTCGCAGTTATTTCATATTCCTAGTTTCCCCAGATAACAGACACATCTAGGTGAATTATCTGGAGCTGTGATTTCAGGCTTCTATAAAAATCAATGCATATTATCACAGGTGACTGAGATTTATAGCAATAGTTGAAGTGTTTGAAATGAGAACTTGGTATAGAATATTTATTTGGTCATGTAGACATGACTTGGCCTCCCTTTTAGTAAAAACAATAGTGTGTTCTGGAAGGCATAGTGAAAGTCACTCCTGCTACAATTCTTTCTTTTGCATATGAGAATGAATCGTGGTCTAATATAATTATTCTACTTTTAAAAACTTTAGATTTTTCTAACCATTGTGCTTCTGTATTTTAGGGCATACCTTCCAGGAATAATAAATAGAGAAAATGAAATTTTAACAAAATTTTTCTTTTATTCCATTATTTTCTGCCACATGATATTTCGAGGACTCCAAGTAATTGTTGGAGAAAGAAATTCTACTGCTATTGGATAAACAGATTTAGCACATCTGCTCTAGAATTGCTTAACTTTTTGTCTTAATGAGTGTTATTCACCTTGAACTGATTATTTCTTAGGAATGTTAGATAATTATTCGGCCCCAAAAAGATAATTTTTATATTTTCATGAAGAAAGCAAACTTTCCCATTTGATTGAGTCTTATGCCTGGAAAAATACCTATGATAATTTAGCTCCTTACATTTTGGTAAAATTAGTTTGTAGATTCAAATTGTTCCTCTTGAGATTATATGCGCAGGTTAAAACCAAAGGTATTAAAAATAAATTAACCCACTGACTGTCAGGCAGGAGTGCTGTTAAAAGCTGCTGTCACAGATATAAATGCTAAATCATTCATTAGTATTTGTTATGCAAGTGTAGGCCATAACTGCTTAAAATATATACTCTAATTCTCAATTATGGATTAGATTAAATAATAAAAATTGAGGATATATATGAAGACATTTCATAAACATCAATATATTCAATATTACTAGCATTTATTTTTTATTTAGTATTATATTCTCAAAACTCAAAAAGAAAATAGAACTTCTTGTTTAATGGTGTAGATCCATGCACTCATTCTTGAAAGACATTTTTTAGTGTATCTCCTTCTGAAAAATAATTTATATCCAGATTACAAAGAAGACTATTAACCATGGAGGAATTTAATCTACAATCTCATCTTTCCACAGATATTAACTTAATTGATAGTTCTGCTGTGGGACTGATCTGAGTCTTAATTTTGGTTACAAGAAGACCTTGAGTGGTGTGGCATTATTATTTGCTGGATCTGGCTGATTGGACAACTTTAGGAATCAAAGCAGTTTAAATTTTTAGGACATTTTTTACTCACCTTAGCATTTGGATGAAATCATATTTAAATGGATCCAGTTTAAATCAAAATAATCAGTATAGGTTTACAACTATCGAGGTTTAAAGTAGTATGCAAAATACAATAAGCCATAAGCATTTCTATATTTCTCAAAAGCATCCCTTTTTTACAAAAACCTTACCCAGTCTGGGGGATGTTATGGTATTTACATTAATTTTTTCATTGCAGGGTTGAAGGTGGCATGGCCTGTATGCTGCAGGTTTTTCTGAGGAAAAACATTCATTTCCATGTCTTCCTGTGATCTTATGCATGCATTGGATAACACGTGACTGCATTCCTTTGCCACAGGTAATGGAGCACTAGGAGAAATGCAAAGTTTTTTAAAATTCTTTTTTTTTTTGTTGCTGTTATTATTTTCTAGGATGTGAGCAACTTTCTCTAAATATTACTTAAAATTAAACATGAGCTGCAACATCCACAGTCAATGCAAAACATGGGTCAGAAACATTGATGCTCATAAATCAGGTACAATGCTGTTGAGAACCTTTGGCTGATCTAAGACAGTGTTTTGGGTAATGACAAGGGCATAAGAGTAAAGAAGGATAAAGAAAAAGATACAGTATGACTTGAAGGGAAAGAGAGTGAATGACACCAGGAATGCTTGAGCAGACAGCTTTCAAAGGTCTAATACATAGTTTGCAACAAATAATTGATTCATTATTATTTAACCATTGATGTTCATAAGTTAGCACATGTCCACTTTTAGAGCTGGGTCCTTGTTTCAGTCTTTAAATATACCCATCTGCTTTATTTTCTTTGGCCTTAAAATGTTTATAAATAATATAAAGATGTCTTAGCCAGATATGTTATTAAAATAATTGCTTTTTCTTGGTAGATTAGATTAGATGATATTAGTATTACGCTAATAAAAATATTTGGTAATCTGAATTTCTCAGGTAAAATGTACTTTTTTTCTCTTTTTTATTTTTATTATTTAAACTTTATTTTTATAGATTTAGAGGATGGATATATAGCAAAATGGTAAAGTTTGGGCTTCTAGTATACCCATCACCCAAATAGTGAATACTGTACCCAATATGTAAATTTTCAACTCTCTTTGCTTTTGGAGACCCCAGTGTCTGTTCTCTCTCTCTCTATGTCCATGTGTACCCATTGTTTAGTTCCCACTTATAAGTGAGCACATGCATATTTGATTTTCTGTTTCTGAGTTATTTCACTTAGGATAATGGCCTACAGCTCCATTCATGTTGCTGCAAAAGACATAATTTCATTCTATTTTGGCCGCATATTATTCCATGGTGTGTGTATATCATATATTTGATACATCACACACACATACACACACACACACACACACACTTGCTTTATCCAATTATCTGCTGGTGGATACTTTGATTCCATAACTTTGCTAATATGAATAATTCTGTGATAAACAAATGAGTGCCTGTGTCTTTTTGATAGAATAATTTTGTTTCCTTTGGATAGACACCCAATAGTGGGATTGCTGAGTCAAATGGTAGTTCTATTTTAGGTCTTTGAGAACCCACCATACTATTTTTTATAGTGGTTGTATTTATTTATATTTTCACCAACAATTGTATAAGTATTCCCTTTTCTCTGCATCTTCGCTAACATCTGTTGTTTTTATGTCTTTTTAATAGTAGCCATTCTGACCTTGGTTTTAATTTGCATTTCTTGGATGATTAGTGATGTTAAGTGTTTTTTCATGTTTGTGGGCTGGTTATGTGCTCTTCTGAGTAATGTGTATTCATGTTCTTTGCCCCCCTTTTAATGGGGCTATTTGTTTGTTTGTGGAGTTGTTTGAGTTCCTTGCAGATTCTGAATATTGGTCCTTGTCAGATGCATAGTTTGCAAATACTTTCTCCCATTCACTTGGTTTTCTGTACACTCTGTTGATTATTTCTTTTACTGTACAGAAGCTCTTTAGTTTTAATAAGTCCTATTTGTGTCTTTTTGTTTTTGTTGCATTTGCCTTTGAGGTTTTACTCATACATTCTTTGCTTATGCCAACATTCAAAAGCATTTTCTTTGGTTTCTTCTAGGATTTTAAGTTTCAGGTCGTATGTTCAAGTGTTTGATCCACCTTGAGTAAATTTTCATGTATGGTGAGAGATAGGGGTCCAATTTCATTGCTCTGCATGTGGCTATCAATTTTTTTCCAGTATCATTTATTGAATAGGGTTGTCCCTTCCTCACTGCATATTTTTGTTGACTCTGTTGAAGATCAGTTGGTTGTAGGTATGTGGTTTTGTTTCTGAGTTCTTTTTTCTGTTCCTTCGATCTGTGTATCTATATTTGTACCAGTACAATGCATTTTGGTTACTATAGCCTTGTAGTATAAAGTCAGGTAACTTTAATTCAATCCCACCATATTAAAAATAATTTCTTCTTTTATAAATTAATCATTTCCATACAATTTCTATTTCTACCTCTACAACTGTGCTGAGATTAATACTCCTTTCCTAAATGCCACACCTTTTTTTAAAACTTCATCTTAGGCTGCGTGTGGTGGATCATGTCTGTAATTCTAGCAGTTTGGGAGGCCGAGGCAGACAGTCACTTGCGGCCAGGAGTGCTAGACCAGCCTGTCCAACATGGTGAAACCAGGTCTCTACTAAAAATAAAAAAGTTAGCTAGGTGTGGTGGTGCAGGCCTGTAATTCTAGCTACTGGGGAGGATGAGACAGGAGAATTGCTTAAATCCAGGAAGGGGAGGTTGCAGTGAGCTGAGATTGCACCCCTGCACTCCAGCCTGGGTGACAGAGTGAGACTCTGTCTCAAAAAACAAAACAAAACAACACAAAAAACACAATCTCAAATCCAATTTCTCCATGAAAGCTTCCACATTATCCCAACTACCTGTGCATATTTATGCAACATTTATAAATTAAACCATATATTCATATGTTGGGTCTACACTTCAGAATCACAGGAGAGATTTTTTTTTAAAAAAAAACGATGGATTTTAAGACAATTTCTTAGTCAATAAATGCACCTGAGATCTGGGAATCTGCATTTTTAATGAAAGCATCTAGGAGATTATGCTGTGTAGTCTGAGTTTGGAAATTACTGGCCAAAAATAAGTGTTCTGTATTTAACAGAGACCCTTTGTATTACTTCTTATCTGTAAGTAGTACCATATAATTCATCTTGTTTGTCGCCTCAGCTGCATGGTAAATTATAGAGTTGTTCATATGTCATGTTCAATAAAGAAGCCTACATTTCTGGTATGAAAATAGCTTACTGCAGAATAATGGAATTTTATGTGTATGCCATTAACATGAATGTACAGATAACTTAGCTTTCTAAGTTTTATTCTGTATATATTTCTGCAAAATATTATCTTTGTATCTGATGAATTCTTAGCTTTCTGCAAATAGCAGATCAAAGAACAACAAACTAGGATATTATGTCCCTTTAAACCTGACTTTTTCTCTTAAACTACTGCAGGATCTAAGTATTTCCAGTTCAGCATAAGCTTTATTGTAATTTCCAGCTATTATAGGAGGACTGTTCGACATGGCCTTTCTCCATTAAAAGCCTTAATCTCAATACCACTCTATACAATTGATACAATCATATAAATAAAGACACACTTAGAAGAATATTTTCAGGAATGCAATACAGTTTACCTAAAAGTTTTAAGGGATTAATATTACATAAAACAAAATACTGTTCTAGTCTCTATTCCTAAAATTTCTGTAAATCTTGAAAAAAAAATCACAATATTTGAGAAACCAAAAGAATAATAGAAGCCTTAGAAAGATGGGCTCACTCTGATGTGATAAAGAAGGTTCTCATTAATATTTCAAAGAGGCCCGTAATTAGTCACGGACTATTCCTGACACTTTCAGTAAATCTTATATAATCAACTCCAAAGGATATGACCAAAACAAAGTAACACATCATCTTTTAGTATTATTGAAAATGATATAAAATGACAATAGACACAGGATAACTCAGAATACATAATTTCAGCAGATAATGGCTGAATAGTGCCTTCGATTAAAAATTTGGGAACTAAAAAAGATGTTAGTTGAATTTTATAGGCAAATTACATTTTGTAACTATTTGGGAATAACATGGAAATAAAAATATTGTCTAAGAAATAATGGAAGCTCTATAATTCATTAAACTAAAACAGTATATATTTCTGCTTTTTAAACTAATAACTAATAGATTCACTTTATTACTAAAATAAATAATCTTTAGCCTTAGAATCTAATTTCCATTAGAATATTTTAATAATAAAATATCAAGCTCTTACTAGTGTTTTCTTTATAAAACATAATTTGGTAAAACTGTTATTACAAATGTATGAAAAATGAACAGTTATTTGAAATAGAACAATTGAAATCCCAAGGTATCTTCTAAACTATTTATTATTTTTATTATAGAAGACAATATTAAATAATAAAATATCTTCTCAAATAATGTCACTATGATTAAAAACACACAGACATTAAAGATAAAGCCAAAATAATTCTGACCTCAAAATTCGGAGACCTGGCTTCTGATTATTTGCCTCTAGTAAACAATTTACCTGAAACTTATTTTTCCTTTTTGTTAAACAAGGTATTCTAGTCACAGCTATAGTTTCAGGTCTAAATTAGTATGAAAGAAAAATTCCAAATAATTTATTAATAAAAGTTACTGTCATCTAAGTAGTGAAAACTTCTAAGTGGTGAAGCTACATAAGAGTAAAGACTATAATTCATTAACTAATTATCCACTTTGCCAGCTCACAGTTGTGGCAAGTCCTAGCTATCTGCAAATAGAAGTCCCGTCTAACAGAGACTCAAAATTATAGTTTGCTTGAATGTCTCAGAATACTACATCATTTTCAAATATTTATTGACCACTCATTATGTTCATGATCCTGTATAGAAAAAAAAAACAAAAAAAACCCACCAGGGATTATTCACTATGGATCTGGTATTTTATTCAACAACATTTATTAACAAAACACAACGGCATAAAATTGATGGAGTTAGAAGCAGATTACTACCACTATGGAAGCTGGGCAATTTCATCCACATTTAGCCAATTCTTTAGTTTTTTAGGTTTTTTTTTTGAGACAAAGTCTCACTCTGGTCACCCAGGCTGGAGTGCAATGGTGCAATCTTGGCTCATTGCAACCTCCACCTCCCAGGTTCAAGCGATTCTCCTATCTCAGCCTCCCAGGTAGCTGGAATTACAGGCGCCTGCCACCACACGTGGCTAATTTTTGTATTTTTAGTAGAGATGGGGTCTCACCATGTTGGCCAGGCTGGTCTTGAACTCCTGACCTCAGGTCATCCACTGTGTCAGCCTCTCAAACTGCTGGGATTTCAGGCATGAGCCACCAGTTACACTACAAAGTCACTTTGTTGCTTTGTGATCAAAGGAAATCAATAGTACTGTTATGGGAAAGGGCTCCCAATCCAGACCCCAAGAGATGGGGTTTCTGGACCTCATACAAGAAAGAATTCAGGGTGAGTCCATAAAGTGAAAGCAAGTTTATTAAGAAGGTAAAGGAATAAAGGAAGGGTCAATCGATAGGCAGAGCAGTAGCATGAGTGGCTCAACTTAGTATACTTATAGTTATTTATTGATTATGTGCTTCACAAAAGGTGGATTATTCATGAATTTTTGGGAAAGAGGTGGGCAATACCCAGAACTGAGGGCTCTTCGCCTTTTTAGACCACGTAGAGTAACTTCCTGATGTTGCCATGGTATTTGTAAACTGTCATGGTGCTGGTGGGAGTGTCTTTTAGCATGCTAATGATTATAATTAGAGTATAATGAGCAGTAAGGAGGACCAGAAGTCGCTTTCATCACCATTTTGGTTTTGGTGGGTTTTGGCCAGCTTCTTTACTGCAACTGTTTTATCAGCAAGGTCTTTGTGACCTGTATCTTGTGCCCACCTCCTATCTCATCCTGTGACTTAGAATGCCTTAGCCTCCTGGGAATACAGCCCAGTGGGTCTCAGCCTTATTTTACTCAGCCGCTATTCAAGATGGAGTCTCTCTGATTCCAAAGCCTCTGACAATACTACTTTTAAAAGCTTTTCCTCCACTCAATACTAACAGAAGCTAGCACTTATTTCATGTTTATTATATGCCAGGCACTGTGTTAGAGGTTATATTTATTTGAATATCTCACATGAAGGCCATGAATACTATTATCTCTGTTAAACAGACGAGAAAGTAGAGGCTCACATAAATTCACAAAATGCCTAAGGCTTTAGAGACAAGAAGTGCTGAAATTAGTGTTTTAACTTAAAAAATACTGAATTCAGCATTTGAACATTTAAGCACTATTTAATACTCAAAAATTGCTAATATATCTCTTATGTTAAAACAGAAATATTTGCCTTTTCCACATACTGCCATGTTAGCCTGTTATCCTACTCTACTGTTAAATTAAACAATGAATTTTGAAAGCTTTTTTGTTTCATTTTTGGTATAACTCAGGTTATATTGTATGAGATGAACTTTTACTCTAAGGACAATTCACATGCATGATTCATCTTTAGATAAAGTGATCATATAATTTATTATCCATATCCGGACATTTGTGAAAGAAGTTGCTGATAACAATTTTTCCCAGACTCTAGGGATACTGGGACAGTCCTGGGTAAACTAAAACATCTAGTCACCTTATCTACAGACAACCTACGACAGATCATGTATTAGACAATAAAGACAAATGAACAGACATTTGAAATACCTATTATAATCCAGGCCTCCAATACACTTTTACATAGCATATCTTGGTTATCTTTCTGATAACCCTAAGAGCATTACTAATGGAAAGTGTGAGGCATGTATTTCGTTCATTCATTCAACACATATTTACTGAGCCAATGTGCCACTGTCTTGAGACTGGGATGTAATAGTAAGCAAAACAGACAAGAACAGGGGCCCCCAGGAGCTTACAACTTAATGGGTGAGAGAGTAAGAGCAAAAAAATAAAGGAGGAAAGTCAATTATAATTTACATTTTAACAGGTACTGTAGAAAAAATGAAAGCTTGGAGACAAGATGAGAAACGTTTGGGGTAAGGGATTTTGGAATTTAAATGGGATAATCAGGGTAGGACTCAAGGAGATGGTACAAAGACTTGCCCCATAAGAGGAGAAACAAACCTCAAATGCAAGTCCTTTGATTCCAGATGTAATGTTATTTCCACTATACGCACTATATAGTTTTATTCATACATTTCCATGCTGTGATATTCCAAAATGTTTAATAACAAGGGCAAATGAGTAAAGTGGACCTTTAAGTAGGTGTTTCTTCAGATTCCATGGCACATTCTCTCTCCTCTCCTTCCCTCCTCCCTTCTTTCAGTCTCTTTCTAATAAATGCTAAATCTTGCTCTTCACATCTGTATCAAGTAATTTCATGTATATTTGAAACAAGACACACTATAGACTTCCACTAAAAGCCAAAATGCTGAAATGTCAACATCAGTTTGCCAGCAAATGGGAAAGAAATACAGAGTTTACCAGATAACTTGCCATTGAAATTTCTTTTACAAGGAAAATTTTCTGACTAGAGTATTTAAAAAAGAGAGTCTTGTATTGTCTGATGGATATTCTGTTCCCCAGTTTAATATTGCCCCAAAGGACCTTTGAAACAAAGCACCTCATGAATCAATTCCATGTACTAGTCTTTAATTTTGAATAGGAAACACAATCATGATGTCCCAGTTTTACTTGAGCGAAAAGGAAGCAATCATCTTTAGAGCAAATGTAAACAGCTTAGAAAATTGCTCACAAGTATTTAGGACCTAAGCAAATTTTTGACATAGACAAACAACAAGGCACAAGGAAAACTGATGTTGATAATCCCTTTTCCCCACCAAAAAATAATCTCCAAAATCTCTAAAAGCAAAATTTGTTCTACTGACTTAGCGATATTCATCAATTAAATCTACCTAAGAAAAGTACAGTCGTCTCTGTACTTGTGTACCCATGAGATAATTTCACCATGTAAACCAGAAATAAAAATTTAAAACCCCAAATAACTGAATGGACCCCTCCTCTCAGCCAGGAGCATTCCAGAAGTAAATCTGAAACACAGATTCAGGCCATGAATGGGTGGTAGTGTTATACTAGATAGGCAGACATGAGCAGGGCAGAAGAGGAACTACCCCTCCCCCACAACCAGGAATGTCAAGCGACCATCAGGTGATGGTCAAGAGGTTGTTAAGTGTCTCTCTAAAATAATAATTAGTTGCAGCCAGCGCCAGAGGAAGGCACTTTCCTTATAGATTGAAAAAAAAAAAAACCTGAAACTGGTGATCAGCAGCTTCCCAATCAGATCTCAGGAATTGGTCAAGTGGGCTCAGGGAAACATGATGGCGTTTAACCGGTATATGACCTCCTAGGCACATTAGACTAGTAAGGGAAGAGCACCTTCAGTGAGCATGTTTACAACTCCGGTAAACACACTGCGCATGCTCCCCTCCCAAGTGCGAGCAGGCCATTGTGCATGTGGACAACTCACCCCAAAATAAGAATTGGGGCAAAGGAATGGAAAACCCCGGAAGCATGCCGACAGGAAACCCCAAGTCATAAAGGTCAAACCGCACACTTCTCCTTCAAGTTGCCTGACTGGTCCTCTTCTAAGTTTACTTTTCATCCTTTCATTCCTGCTCTAAAGCTTTTTAATATATTTTTCATACACTAGCTAGAAAGAAATTATTTAGGCAGTTAGTAAGAGAATCCTCGGTAAGGTTTTTCTTTTAATGAAAAGCAGCCCCCAAATCATTCTAACGAAGAGCAGGCTGTAAAATTGAGCTGAGAGAGAGAGAGAGAGAGAGAGAGAGAGAGAGAGAGAGAGAGAAGGGGGGGAGAGAGAGGGAGAGGGGGAGAGAGGAAGGGAGAGAGAGGGAGAGGGGGAGAGAGGAAGGGAGAGAGAGAGAGAGAGATTCTTTTTTTCTCTTTCTTTTGCCTATTAAACTTCTGCTCTTCTATGTTTGCGTCCTCAATTTCCCTGGCGTGAGACGACAAACCTCGGGTATTCAAGTATTTTACTCCAAAACTTGACTTGACTTATTTTGAAATGGCCGTGCAAAGCTTCTCTTGTGGGAAAAAAATCTACATTCTCTAAAGAATCCCCTTCCCTTTCTAGGTCTTTTTCCTGATCCAGGAGAGAATTAACTAAGAATCTGGCACCTCTTTGAGTCTGATAAGAAACATTTACAATCTATTCTCTCTGAAGCCTGCTAAGTAGAGGCTTCGTCTGCATAAAAACCTTGGTCTTCACAACGCCTTATCTTAACTCAGACACACTTTCTTCTATTGATTCCAGGTCTTTAAATAAATTCTTTTAATCAATTGCCAATCAGAACATCTTTGAATCCACCTATGACCTGGTAGCCCTCTCTTCAAGTTGTCCTGCCTTTCAAAGTACATCTTCCATGTATTGATTGGTGTCTTATGTTTCTCTAAAATGTATAAAACCAAGCAGTAGTCTGATCAAATTGGGTACATGTTCTACATGTTCTCAGAATTTCCTGAGGCTGTGTCATGGGCTGTGGTCACACATATTTGGCTTAGAATAAATCTCTTCAAATATTTTACAGTTTGATTCTTTTCATTGGCAACCATATTTTTTAAAATAATGAAATAAATCATTCATTGCCCTGGACATTAGTGACAATGTCTAAGATTGTATTGTTATGTCTATACTGTGGCTCACATGTCAAACACCAAATATGATAAAATAATTCTCAATAATTTAAACACTTTGGACTCTCAAAATGGTTAGAGAAATAGTTTAGTAAATGAGAAGCTCAGATAGAAATGTTAGCAAATCAACTGGGTAACAAGAAAAAGGCTTAATCTTCTTTCAAAATGAAATATACCTTCTTTTTTTTTTTTTTTTTTTTTGAGACACAGTCTCACTCTGTCGTCCAGGCTGGAGTGCAGTGGCATGATCTGGCTCACTGCAACCTCCACCTCCCGGGTTCAAGTGCTTCTTCTGCCTCAGCCTCCTGAGTAGGTGGGACTACTGGTGCAAGCCAGCATGCCCGGCTAATTTTTTTATTTTTAGTAGAGATGGGGTTTCACCGTATTGGCCAGGCTGGTCTCGAATTCCTGACCTCGTGATCCACCTGCCTCAGCCTCCCAAAGTGTTGGGATTACAGGCGTGAGCCACCGCCACCCAGCCTGAAATATACCTTCTTAAACCCTATATTCATTTTCAGTCTCTAAAGCTTAATTTCCTGCCATTTCCTACTTTATTACCTGTCATTCTTATACCAGATAATAAGAGCAGACTGACTTTATTTTACCTAAAAATAATTTAATCTAAATAAACTAGCTGAAAGGGAAATACTTGGAGGAAGTATAAGCAATATCCAAGTTTGCAGAAGTGTAGAGTAGAAGTTTACTTAACTCAGATGTTTATATTTTTTTCTAAAAATGACCATTGATGATGTAACAGACACAGACATGATCTCTTATAAAATTGTATTTACTAAATTAGATGATAGTACTGAGCAGACAGGGTTTGGCATTACCAATAAAGACAGGCTCAGATGCCAAAATGATTTGACAAATTTATAGATTGGCTTAAACACAGACGAATGAGAGAAAATGAAAATGTGTAGGAAATAAAAACACACTCAAAATAATTTTAACAAATTCTTAACTGTGACATTATGGTAGAAACAAAGGGATGAAATGAACTCTGAATAGTTGTGAAGTCCATTTCTTGGATAAAACAAGGTGTGAAATCCTTTCTTCTTGGACAAAACAAGGTGTGAAATCCTTTCTTCTATCACAAAAGATGAACGAGACATGAGACACTGCTGACAAGTTAAATTACATGAGAAAACTGAACATGGAAATTTCACTGCTGAAATTATATAACTTATGGCATTAATGAAAAATGTTGCTGAGATCTTGGTTTAATCCCTAGAAGAAAATCTAGGCAATACCATTCAGGACATAGGTCTGGGCAAAGATTTTATGATGAAATCAGTAAAAGCAATTGAAACAAAAGCTAAAATTGACAAAGAGGATTTAATTAAACTGAAGAGCTTCTGGAATGCACAATAAATTATTTTCAGAATGAACAGGTCACCTACAGAATGGAAGAATATGTTTGCAATCTACCTATCTATCAAAAGGTCTAATATCCAGAATTTACAAGGAACTTAAACAAATTTGGAAGACAAAAACAACCCCATCAAAAAGTGGGCAAAGGACATGAACAGACACTTCTCAAAAAAAGACATTTTTTATGTGGCCAACAAACATAAAAAAGCTCAACATCACTGACTGTTAGAGAAATGCAAATCAAAACCCACAGTGAGATACCATCTCACACCAGTCAGAATGGCAATTATTAAAAAGTCAAGAAACAACAGATATTGATGAGGCCGTGGAGAAATATGAACACTTTTATGTTGTTGGTGGGCATGTAAATTAGTTTAACCATGTGGAAGAGAATGTGGTGATTCCTCAAGGATCTAGAACAAGAAATACCATTTGCCCCAGCAATCCCATTACTGGGTATATACCCAAAGGAATATATATCATTCTATTGTAAAGATACATGCACACGTATGTTTATTGCAGGATTATTCACAATAGCAAAGACATGGAACCAACCCAAATGCCCATCAATGATAGACTAGATAAAGAAAATGTTTTACGTATACAACATGGAATACTATGCAGCCATAAAAAGGAATGAGAGCTTGTCCTTTGCAGGGACATGGATAAAGCTGGAAGCCATTATCCTCAGCAAACTAACACAGGAACAGAAAACCAAACACTGCATGTTCTCACTCACAATTGGGAGCTGAACAATGAGAACACATGGACACAGGGAGGGGAACAACACACACTGGGGCCTGTCATGAGTGGGGGAGGGGAGGGAGAACATCAGGACAAATAGCTAATGCATGCAGGGCTTAATATCTAGGTGACAGGTTGATAGGTGCAGCAAACTACCATGGCACATGTTTACCTGTGTAACAAACCTGCATGTTCTACACATGTATACTGGAACTTAAAGTAAAATTTTTTTTAAAAAGACCTTCATTTAACACTGAAAAATAGGTGAATACCTTATAGAAAATGCTCAAAGAAATGTCCATTTACCTTGAGGTATTTACAGATGTCGTAGCTCCAGTATGTTCAAGAACAGTGAGTGTGTACTGTTGAGTATCTGTGGCCTGATGAAATTAAAGTTTTTCAAGTGTCATCTGATACATTTTAGGAATTGAGGTTAATTAGGTCTAAAATAGCACAACAGCATAAAGTTTTTGATGGCTCAAATGCTACACAGAAGATAGGAACGTACTCTGTTGCTAAATTTTCGTTATTTTATATAGAAATGTTCCTTTTATGATATAGTTGAATATGTTTATCAAGATCATCTTCATGTATTTTTTTCCCATAGTTTATATGAACACCATTATGCTTAGTAGGTATCCACCAGTGAATGACAGCAAACATGCTTTGAAAGATAATGAAATAAGTAAAATATGTTTAATTCAAAGGGGCTACACAAGCTCCAATAGCCATCCACATCTTTTTTAAAGTGCCCAAATGAGACAAGAGAATAATCAACCATGATGTCAGTGGGTTCTTCAAGGTTTGTACATAGTACAACTTGAATCTACTTTTATAAAGTATAAAATTATTTTTCTGTCACTGAAAATTCATGAATCATATGTAGAAATTTATGTGATGGCTCATGGTATAATCTAGCCATTGTCATGTCTCTGCCAAATTCACCAAAGAATATTGTCTGCTAGTTCAAGAAGTAATGTAGGCACGTCTGAACAACTTAATTTTACTAAACACTTTATAAATGGGATATTCACTAAAACCTCTTAACTGCTCTCCTGTTTAGAGATCAGACACTCATTCTTTCCATTGATCTCTGATTCTTGTATTGCTTCTGCACTCCATGGGCTCTGATATCCACCAGACTGTCCTGCATACTAATTTTTGATGTCTCACACTGCTGCTATCCAGTGAGTAGCCAACAGTTATGCTGTTTTTCTATATTTAACTTTCATAAATGACTATACTAGAATGTTGACACTGAGTCTTGTAATTCTTTCTTTGTAAAAATAAAGATTTATTAATGCTTCTCAAAGTGAATGTGAAAGGAAGAAGTATAAAAATATACTGCCCTAGGCTGGGCACAGTGGCTCACACCTGTAATCCAAGAACTCCAGGAGGCTGAGGCGGGTGGATCACCTGAGGTCAGGAGTTTGAGACCAGCCTGGCCAACATGGTGAAACCCTGTCTCTACTAAAATACAAAAATTAGCCAGTCATGGTGGCAGGCGCCTGTAATTCCAGCTACTTGGGAGGCTGAGGCACGAGAATTGCTTGAACCCTGGAGGCAGAGGTTGCAGTGAGCTGAGATGGCACCATTGCACTCCAGCCTGGGCAACAGAGTGAGACTTCATCTCAAAAAAAAAAAATCTATATCTATATCTGTCTATCTATGTATCTATATATAGTTACCTATCTGTATCTATATCTATATCTATATATATAGAGAGAGCTATCATCCTAAAATTAAAATGTCTGATAAAAGCTCTTACTGTTTGGCACAAAAAAGCTCAAAAGAAAAGAGATAGCTATTTCATTTTATTTATTTATTTCTAAGATGGGTCTCTCTCTGTTGCTCAGGCTGAAGTATAATGGCACAATCTTGGCTCACTGCAATCTCTACTTTCCAGGTTCAAGCGATTCTCCTGCCTCAGCCTTCCTAGTAGCTGGGACTTCAGGTGCCGCCACCACACCCAGCTAATTTTTGTATTTTAGTAGAGACGGGGACCTCACCATATTGATCAGGCTAGTCTCGAACTCCTGACCTCAAGTGATCCACCCGCCTCAGCCTCCAAAGTGCTGGGATTATAGGCGTGAGACACCACGCCTGACTGATAAATATTTTAGTGTTAGAATAAAATATTTCTTGAGCTGGCAGTTTGATATGTCACTTTAATTATATCATTTTGAAAGTATGCACTGAGATAATTACTAACTCTACTTATTTGACTAACAACTGTTGTTATAGAAAATGTTCTACATTTGCCCATGAAGTTATAATTTGAAGTAATATGTGATTTTGAACATGGGGCTAAATAAAAGACTTCCACATCTAGTCTTATATAGAGAGAATCTAAGGTAAAATGCCAAAGTTTAAAATTATTGACTAAATGCTAGTTTCTACCTTTCATGTCAGGACTTCAGAAAAGTCATATCAGTACTGTTTCAGTACTAGCTAGTCATTTGTCACTCTGAAAATTTAAATTACTTAAATTTGGGGACCATATGGGAGATTATTTGTAAATTTAGATTATATAATCTAGTTTGTCAGTGAGTTTATGGAACTATTAATCTGTGCATGTTAAACACAATCCTAAAGAAACTGTAAAACTCTTCAAGGTGTAAATCCTATAAAATGTCATGTTAAATACTTTACCAAAGAGGCAGAAAACACAACAGTAAAAATATCACTCTAAGGTGTTTATTTAAATTTTTGTTAGATTAAAAAACTCAACTACAGCAGTCTATTTTTTAATTCTTAAAGAAAAAAAAAACACTTCAGTGTATTTAGGGGTTAAAAATAATAATTTTCACCCTTGGCCAGGACAGAGATTACCCAAGATTCCTTACTTCTACGCTATGCCAAAGATATATATTTTGGAGAGAATGTGTATTCTCCAGGCCAACAGCTAAGGAAGGCTCTGTAATGCTTTGCTCATTTCCAGCTGGCCTCTGTAAGAAATAGGAATTCCTAAATTAAGGGAAAATTGTCACTGGCAGAGCACAAATGTTTTTTTCCTCAACCAATATAATAGACAATCTTACAAAACCTGATATAATCTATAATGATAAGTGCCAATCTGTAACAAGGTTAACAGCATTGACTTGGGTAATTTGTCTTTGGGAATAATGGATTATTCCAAAGTGGTTTAACAAGAGTGAAGTAGCATTCACAGTGGAGAGAGGACCTCATAAGGAAACTAAACGATGACTTCTACTGGAAATTATTAGCGCTGCATTCCTATTCATTTATGTATATGTTTGGCAGTTCCATCTTTCAACTTTTTAATAAAGTGAGTGTGAAACAAGCATACTAAAGAACAAAAGTTAGGTTTGTTTTTAAAGATTTGCTGTTCATTTTGGTTCTGTGTTTCAGTGTCTTTTTAAAGCAATTTGTCTGCCTTATTTAACACATAGATATTTGGAATTGAATCCATTCCTACAGGTCAGGTATTTGAGAGTTTTCTTGTGTGTGTGTGTGTGTGTGTGTGTGTGTGTGTGTGTGTGTTTAATTAATTCAGTTTTCCTTTTCTTTGGATCTAACACTCAAACTCGTCTTGCCTCTTTAATGAAAATATTTACATATAGTTATAGCAAATCAAGGAAATGTGTGTGACAAAATCAAACAGATTGCTTATGAATGATTTAGAGAGAACCAAATATGTTGTAAAAGGACTGTCAAAATAACAAAGTATGTTTTATATCAAAGTGTACACTGATCACCACAACAATGGAAGAAAAAAATGATGTTTGCATTAAGAAGTAATTAATAGACACAAAGTCTTGAGCACACTTGCAATTCTGTCAGCTCAGATCAGAAATCACTTTGCTGAAGTGAAAAAAGTGTATCAAGACATTTCTATTTTATTACTGTCATTCCAGTGAAACATCTTCCCACCAGAGAGAACTTTTTGGAATGACAATCATTAAATCCCCTTTTAAAATAAAATACTTTCCAGGTCTAGTCCAATAATCGTGTGTCAAAAATGTATCAGATCCCTCTGTGGCCATGTGAGGGAGAAATGTGTTTTTTGTTCTGTTTTGTTTAAATAAGTATAGTCTTGATTTAAAATAGCACAGATAGCATTATATAGCTATATTTAACTTATTCCAACTTAGAATAAACTATGTATTTGCCAATTCGCCGAGAAAATTCTTACGTGAGCTTTGCTTCTATCTATCACTTCTTTTTTAAAGTAGGTAACTGCTATCTAACCTGATGGTAGGTATTCCAGCCAAATGGATTCAAGAGGACACAAAAGAAGTCTGCCTATTTCCTTGAAACTCAACTTTAAAAACATTTTTATTATCTCAAGTATTTTGATATTAAAGGGTAAATTTACTTAAAAACATATTTTCACATCATTTGAGTTATGATGTAGAAAAAGGTAAAGAGAGTTATATGACTGCATAAAACTATGTTGATTAGTTTAACTTTTATGGAAAATATCAGTGAATAAATATTTTGTAAATAAATATATGAAATCTTAGTTGTTATCAAATTAGCCAGAAAAATCAACCCATAAATATACACACCTACTGTGTACCTACAAATTTTTAAAAATAATTGAAAATTTAAAAAAATACAATGCTTAAATGTATCATACTTTTTTTTTTTTGCTTACACATACAGTACAATATTCTGGTTGCTGAGAGATTTTTGAGAAATGTAAAGGAGTTAAGATTTTCTTAATAAAATGGCAATAATGTAAGACAATAATTGTGAAAAACTAATGTAACCAATAAGTGCCAAGGAGTTCTGAGGCTATCATTTATTGGCAAAGTCCTTTGAGAAACTAGATACTTCAGCTGGTCTTTGAGGACTTGGATAGTTGGAAGAAACACGTTGTAGGCAAAGAAAGCTTTCTAAACAAAGACATAGAGACTGTAGAAGTAACAACTACTCAGGCCTGAGCTTAGTGGAAACACCTGAGTTAATGAAGATGATGAGAAAATTCTGGAGAGGTAGGTGAGGTTACAATACAGAAGGCTTTGAGGCACAGTATCTGGTAGTTGATGCAATCAGTGGGAATCTCTGGAAGTACTTAAGAGTATGGGAAAGAATGAAACCATCTCTTGTGACTGGACGGAGCTGCGGGAGGAGGAGGAGTATGCAGGTAAGAAAACTGTTACTCTGTTTCTGGTGAAATATAGAAAATGGTTGTGGTATTATATTGGGAATTAAGAGCAACTGAGACAAAGCCCTACTTGTGTATAGAGGAAGAAGTGCCAAGGATAGCTTCTTGCCTGGGTAGGTGGGGAGATGATTTTGAAATTTTTTGAAAAAATGGAAACTGAAAGTGGGCTATCGTCTTGAGAAAATAAGATCAGAAATTTTGGGTTAAATATATATATTTTTAAAATGAGGGCTGGGCATGGTGGCTCATGACTGTAATCCCAGCACTTTGGGAGGCCAAGGCAGGCAGATGGCTTGAGCCTAGGAGTTTGAGACCAGCCTGAGAAACACAGCAAAATCTTAGCTCTACTAAAATACAAAAGTCAGCTGGGTGTGGTGGTGTATGCCTGTAGTCCCAGCTACTCAGGAGGCTGAGGTGAAAGGATTGCTTGAGCCCAGAAGGCAGAGGGTGCAGTGAGCTGAGATTGCACCACTGTACTCCAGCCTGGGCAACAGAGTGAGACCCTGTATCAGGAAAATAAATACAACTAAAATTTTTAAAAAATGAGGAGTTATTGGGATACCAAAGGCACTTTCCTAGGGCAGCTGAAGTTTGAGTTGAGACCAAAGATATCGTACCCTCAACTCCCTGATTCAGTTCCCTATCACATGGAATATTTTTAAAAATACTTTTTTTTTTTGTTTCTCATGATTTTTCTTTTGCTCCCCTGAATAATCCTTTCTTGCTTCCCTCTACCACAGCTGCTGCTTCTCTCACAGGCCTTCACAGAGGGAGTTTCTCAGAAACTCCATTTTTTTTTTACATTTTTTTCTTCTCAGACCATATTCCCTACCCAGGTACACGTGTACTTTGAAATTTTAAACACCATTTAGTTGCTGATGACTCAGAAGTTTCTATTTCCATCCCGTACCTCTCCCCTAATCTGCCTACTAAACACCAGTATTTTAACTATTTTATGAGCACATTGAAACATAGTCCAAAATAGAATTTACAATCTTCCCTTTCAAACTTAATCCTTCTCCAGGGGTTTCTGTCTCATATCACAAAACCACCATCCATACAAGTTGCTCAGGCCAGAAAACTAACCTGGGAGTTCTCCTTAACACCTCCTGCTTTCTTACCTCCCACTACAGACAACCAACCCAAGTTCTTTTCATTTTAACTTCATAAAAAATTCTCAAATTCAACCATTTCTCCCTAGACCCACTGACACTACAATTTGAATATAGCCAGCACTTTTATAGTTACTGTGTATGTGACACTATTGTAAGAATTTTCCATGGCTTATTTCATTTGGACTCATTAACTTATTATAACAGAAGATAAAGAATTCAAACCAAAAATATCTAACTTCATATACTGAGCTATCTTAACTCTTCTAGTCCCAAGTCCTCAACTCTCTCCTGAAACTCTATAGTATTTTCACATGTCCCTGTATCCATAATATCAACCATTCTTAATCATATACCCTGAAAAAATGTAAAGATTAAAAGAGTAAGAGTTTTGAAAAAATTCCAGATAGAAACTGTTAACAAATTTTATAAAATTAAAAGTAATTAAATAGATTTGGTAAAAATATAAGCACAGAAGTTCATTTCCCTCAATGTAATTCAAATAAAATATTCTTTGTACATCTGTGTAGAAAAATTGTAATATGTATATGTTGAACATACCTACAATAACCTTTGTTAACACTACGTGACTCTCCTGCATGACATTTACTTACTTAATTGTAGGACTTGGAGAAATTTTCTTATCAGCATATATTTATCTACAAATATTTTTTAAAAGCTACAGTATTCCACTGTTTAGAATAGCATCATGAGTTCTATAACTAGTTAATGGACATACAGGTTGTTTTCAAATTTTTGTTGACCTAAAGCTATAGCAGTGAGCAGCTTCATAAATATCATCAGCAAATTATGTGAAAATATTCGTAAGGAAAAATCTTTCGTTATGGAGTCAAATTCTTTGAGTCAAAGAAAGTGTGCATTTCAAAATGAGATAAAATTTTTTTCACCTAAGTTGGTGTAAAAAATGATAAAATCCAATCTTAGAAGTGCTGTGGAGAAGAGATATGTAAAAGCAATTGGACTCAGTTGAGTCTGCACCCTTTAAATAGAGCTTTCTGGTTGCCCCGCAATATCCCTCACTCTACTACTCCCATGTTACTTCTGGGTGTGCATATTTGTGTGTGCATGTTTACTTGTAAACATATTTGTTAGATTTATTTATTATGCTATATGGACTTATGCATATTTTGTCCTATAGCACAAGCTTGTAGATGTATATTTTTCTAATCCATTCTGCTATTTGTGTTTTATTTCCTCTTCATTTTAAAGACTTTAAGATACATTTCCTTGGACTATGCACATCGTTGACACCGGATTATTACTTTTACTTGCATGGTGAGAGCATTTTGACATTCAAAGAAGCCTGTTGTTACTTTGGTACATTTTACAAATGTGGAGTTTGAGGTGAGGGGGAATAAGGTACTGCTTCTCTCCAAGCAAGATCAACACTGATCTGAAACCCTGGTCAGGTGGATACTGGAGTGCCATCTAGTCATCCTGAAACAAAATCTGGAGGCCAGGACCCCCAGCTCAGGGCCTATGGCTCTGTTTGTTAAAGCAATTTTGTTAATTTTGTTTTGTTTTGTGTTTTTGAGATGGAGTCTTGCTTTGTTCCCAGGCTGGAGTGCAGTGGCAGGATCTCGACTCAGTGCAGCCTCCACCTCCTGGGTTCAAGCAATTCTCATGCCTCAGCCACTCATGTAGGTGGGATTATAGGTATGCACCATCATAACTGGCTAATTTTTGTATTTTTAGGAGAGATGGGGTTTTGCCATGTTGGCCAGGCTGGTATTGAACTGCTGGCCTCAACTGATCTTCCTGCCTTGGCCTCCGAAAGTGTTATGATTACAGATGTGAGCCACCATGCCCAGCTTGTTAACATTTTCAATCCAAAGATCTCATGTGATATCTTTCCAATTGGCTGATCATTTGTATATTTTTCTTGTATCTTAAACTTGAATTTCTCTAGTTATCCTGGTTATCTGGTTATGTCTATCTCTGGATAGTCTCTAGTAGTTGATGAACAAATATTTCACCATATATAAGTAAAATACACTCAATGCTAAAACTACTGCTTTTAATTTTATAAAATTTTTATCAAATTCTCATATTTTTTTTTCATGTGAACATACCTCCCCAACCCCTGCAACATAGAGTCTTTCTGAGGTTCAACGTCACAAAAATGAGATTGAGCATGTATACTCCATCCTTCTATAAAGAATGTCAAAAGTAACTCCATCACATTTACTTTCTGAATTACTTTGAGATATGATTTAGAAGATGAAATTATAGATTCTTTAGTATGCTGCACAAGAATAGTGATAGAAAGTATTATTTTAAAAGCTAGCAATCGTGCTAGAAGCTATGAAGAAAGAAATATTATGAAACCCTCTGGATTTTATTTTTACAATATTATTTCTCTTGCATTTTCCAATACAAATGAGAATAAACACATATTCTTATATTTGCATTTAGACTTATATATGTGTTACACACACATGGGGGCAGGGAAGAGAGAAACAGTATCTCAGTCTCTCTGAAGTATACACTTTCTTTAGGTGGAAGACATATACAGATAGTATATGCGCCTAATTCTTTTTAAGCTAATATATTTCTGCTCTGTTTGATCATATCAGCCAATGTACTTGGCTATTTTCAGCAATTGGAACATTTTAGAAATTCATTTTTTAATTTTTTATATCTAGTTGCAATAAATAAGACTCCCTCAGGAGATTTTCAAAGAATAACAGCAATGCAAAAACAATTTCCATTCTCTGGTAGTGCAAAGAGACAAAGACAAAACAATTTCATAGTGAATGGTTTGGGAAATTTTGCATGGTTTCTCCAGATATAATGGTGAGGAGCAAGTTTTGTAAGTACTCAGTGGATGTATCTAAACAACAAAATAGAAAGTCTTTCTTGAAAAAAGGATCCTATTTATTACTGACTAATCTATTTGTTGTGAACAGGTTTCAAAGAAAATAAAATGTAAAATATTCCTTTTTTAGGATATCTTGGGATAGGTCTTTTTTTTCAATGTCCACAAGCTTTAAAACTAAGGCCACAATCTTTGATTTCTTTAGTTGATGGACTGATCTGACAATGAGAGCTCTCAGTGTGACAGTTTTGTGTTGTAGGCGGTAGCTGCTCATATTTTCCTGTCTTATGTGATTATTTGTAGTTACAAAAATTGTAAGCAGTTACCTTCTCCAACCTTCTCCAATCAGTATATTTGCAGACATAATTAGAAAATAATTTTGAATAAAAATGCGAACCTACTTCAGAAATAATTCTCTAGATTATAGACAATTTCAGTTTAGTTTCAATCTACACATTTTTTCTAGCTAGGAAAAAAATATATACATAACTAGTCTTTGAAATTGGCATAATGGAATGTGAGGTTACCCAAAGTGTATTATGTTAAATAACAAACTAGCTATGTCCTCTACAAAAGTGATCTTTGGTATAAAGCAAAAAGAAAGCAGAAATACTTTAGTTTCCTCTTTGCAGTTTACCAAATACAGTAGAATATTAAAAGATCTAGAAAGTCCTACAGCAAAGATATTTGCTTTTCTTTATTTAACAACAGCATTTTTCATACATGGAAACCACATCCCAAGGAATCAGCTTTCCATAGAACAAAATTTTGGAAATGCTAACTAAAGAATTCTTAAATTAATAAGTATTTGATCTTATAAAAATGATGAAATTGAGGTCTTTGGTATATACCAATTTTACTAATGTTACTTGACAAGATATCATGTTCTTCACTGTATTCATTTTATTCTCTAGTTGCAGTGGATGGATACTTAACATTTTCTATTTTTACATTCTATTAGGGTATTTAATTCGGTAATTTGCTTTTGCTGCTAATTATTCCCTTAAATTTAAATACATATCCTTTCAACAAGGGATTGAGTTTCCCTCTAATAAGGCGTAGTAGCATACTTCATTTAGTTGTGTTAAAACTAGTAAGCTATACAAATTCTCACTAGGACTCTGGAACTCCCTGCAAGTTGATTTCAATTGGGGTAGGGCATTTGCCAGCATTGGTCAGCACAGGCATGTTGGAATCCATAGTCCTAAGGTCCTAGCCTAGCCCTGAGGCGGCAAGAAATCCCCCTTTAAAATTTTTGGATCTGGTGATTTTTGTCCCTTTTAGCAATGCAAACTAAAAACATCAAAAACAAAAAACACTAGACATCAGGGATGCATGATTAAAACAGTTACTTCAGTATATTCTTGTTTGAATCAGATCAAGGTTTCAAGTTTCTTTCAAAGCCTCACTGAGTTTTCCTTCAGTGGAAAGAAATGTCCTCAATGATTATTAAAAACATCCTATCAACTGTGGTAAGTCTCACACACTACTGTCAATGTTAGTTTTAAGAAGTGACAAGCTTCTGTATAGAAAATAAAGGCAGTGTAAAAGTGTTCCTATTTCTCCACGGCCTCACCAGCGTCTGTTGTTTCTTGACTTTTTAATAATTGCCATTCTGACTGGTGTGAGATGGTATCACATTGGGGTTTTGATTTGCATTTCTCTAATGATCAGTGATGTTAAGCTTTTTTTAAATATGTTTGTTGGCTGCATAAATGTCTTCTTTTGTGAAAGATACATGCATGCATATGTTCATTGCAGCGCTGTTCACAATAGCAAAGACATGGAATCAACCCAAATGCCCATCAATCACAGACTGGATAAAGAAAATGTACATATACAGCATGGAATACTATGCAGCCATAAAAAGGGATGAGATCATGTCCTTTGGAAGGACATAGATGGAGCTGGAAGGCATTATCCTCAGCAAACTAACACAGAAACAGAAAAGCAAATATCACAGGTTCTTGTAAGTGGGAGCTGAACAATGAGAACACATGGACACAGGAAGGGGAAAAACATACACTGGTGCCTGTTGGTGACACAGGAGAGGGAGACCATCAGGATAAATAGCTAATGCATGTGGGGCTTAATACCTAGGTGATGGGTTGATAGGTGTAGCAAACCGCCATGGCACACATTTACCTATGTAACAAACCTGCAGGTCCTGCGCATGTATCCGAGAACTTTAAATAAAATTAAATTAAAAAAAAAAAAATGGAAGGCAGATGGTCAAGCCAAAGATCCTATGAGCCGACAGCCTATTAATTTACTGAGAGCTTCAAATTTACAAGCCCTAAGAATCCACTATAACAAAAAGTAAGAGAAAATGTTTTCTTTAGAGATATGGGAAATGGTGCAAATCAAGTCACTTGTATTGACTGCTGGCCAATCTGAATATAGGTAAGGCTCAAAATGAAAAGGTAATAAATCTTGTATTGTCCTTCTAGACTTGTTTTAAGTATGTACATGAGGAATGTTTTTGTTAAATGGTTTCTTTTTTTTTTTTTTTTTTTTTTTTATACGGAGTTTCGCTGTTGTTGCCCAGGCTGGAGTGTAATGGCATGATCTCAGCTTACCACAACCTCCAGCTCCTAGGTTCAAGCGATTCTCCTGCCTCAGCCTCCCAAGTAGCTGGGATTATAGGCAAGTGCCATCACACCCAGCTAATTTTGTATTTTTCTTTAGTAGAGATGGGGTTTCTCCATGTTGGTCAGGCTGGTTTCAAACTCCAGACCTCAGGTGATCTACCCGCTTTGGCTTCCCAAAGTGCTGGGATTGCAGAAGTGAGCCACCACGCCCGGCCAAATTGTTTTTTCTTTGATCTTGTACTTGTTTGTTATGAGTTTCTCTAATTTAATAATTATGCAACAGGAGAACACTTTCAGGTTATAAAGCTTGATTAGGCAAAGCACACTTTAAAGGAGCTGGCATAACTAATTAATTTATATATTTTATTTTTGAGCTTTTTAAAACAGTGATAACAACTTAGGAATACTTATTTGCTTATAGAAACTGTAGTTTCTCAGGACAATATAGTATATGAAGTTGATTTCAGTAACATCAGTAATATATATGGTAAGAAATTATTTTTACTAGAAATAATCTAGATATATACAGGTCTTTAATCACAAAAATAAATTATTAAGTAGTCAATATATTTTATTTTTTCAGCCAAAACATTATTCCCACAGAAAATGAGAAAAAAAAATTTATTGTAGAACACCATTTTGAGATTTGTTACTATAGGAAATTAGAAAATCTTCACTATGAGCATGAGCTCAGAATAAGAATTCTTATTAGCATAAATCTAATTTTTATTGCTAGAAAGCAGGTATTTGGATAAGTATATTTTCATTATTCGTTAGGAAAAATCACTTAAGTTTTTAGATTTCTCATTTGTCTAATTCCTCTCCTATTCAGTTGAACATGCTGAATATAACTGTGGTTTCCTTTTGGAGGATAAGTTAAAAATTACTCATTATATTACAGACTTTATATCTATCACTTCTAAACAAAGATATACTCAACTGGCTGGGCTATATAACGAAATCACCCAAAATGATTTACTGTGCTTCCAGCATTATTTTGGATTATATCATTTCAAAAAGGCTCATAAATCCCCTGTCCAAATATCTATTAATAATGTCATAACTTTATATGTGGCCAAAACTAATCATTTCCTAGAATTTTAAAAGAGTAAGTGAATTGCAGAATATAAATTAAATATATAAGAATAAATCAGGAACAATTATGTGCAATTTTAAGATGTCTTGTTTCTCAACAGAATTCTGTTGAACAAGTTAAAATCACTTGTTAATACTCCATAGAAGGGTTAATTCTATAAAAAACTTCATAAATAATCAGATCCTGTGTAACGGGTAGACAAAATAATACTCTTTTTATTTTTGCTCCTCTTCTGGTCTCCAATAATGCAAATCAGGAGTTGCAGAAGTTCAAATAAAGGAAGGAAGGTCAAATTCAGACCAAAAATATGTCATTTCATTAAACATTAGAGACTATGCTATTTTTCAAGTCAATGTTCCATATTAAGAGCAACTTAAATGAGTGAATGAAGATTTAAATTGGCAGGAAACGTGAGTAACGTTCCTTTCTCCCATGAAAGATCCTAAGGCTTTATCTATAGCAGAGAGAGAGAGAGAGTCAGAACATGGCATATAATTGTGTAAGTTAATGGAAGTTAGGGAAAAGCAGCCACACTGTATGTGTCCTATTCTTTGCCATCATTCTAATCCTGATGAAATAAATATGAACATTGTTTAATGAAGGCTGCATTACTTTTGCTTAGAAATCAAAGGCAAAAATTTTATAACATAACTTTCACTCTTTGGGTATACCTGAATCTATATTTCTCCCTCAGAAGCCCAGAGCAATGTTTCCACTACTTACACAAAACCACCCAAAATATATATGATATAAATCATGTAGGCTGATACAAATGCAGTGAACACAGCTTGAGCCATCTTTTCAGTCATCTTCCATTTAGCCAATATTACCTTTGTTCAATAGCAGTCCATGATTCTTAGGCAGTAAGAGAACCTGAGAATATATTTTCTTTTGATTCTCTCAGTGACCCATCTATGTTATTAAGGGAGGAGCAGGTTTCAGTGCTAGATTTGATAAATTGTACATTTAATATTCCTAATTAAATCCAATCCAAGGCTGAAGTCCACTTTAGTATTGACAGTTTAAAAATAGGGCAGACTTTGAGTGAAACTGACAGATTAACTGACCTCAGAGGAGCAAGAAATCCAGCCACAATCACACACATCTTGTTGCTATTCCTGTTTCAGGGACACAGCTGATAAGAATAAGAGATTTATGTGTTTTCTCTGTCCCTGAATACTTTAATCACTGAAACTTAATAATCATGGCATTCATTATTCCTTTCTCTGTAATTATTTTGGGATGGTCTTCATTTTAACATGAAAGTGATATCATAGAAGTATAAAATGAAGGGTGAAATCAATAAAATTCAAATGGAGCCACTGGTTTTAATTTGTGCACACTGTTTGAGTCTGTGATGCTGTAATAGTTATAATAAAAAAAGGAAAAAATGGTTTTAAGTAAAAGAGCACTTATATTCATATCAAGAAAAGTCCAAAAGTGAAAAAAAGAGCTCTATTTACTGGATCTTCTAAATAAGAAAACAAAGAAATAAACAGGCCAACAAGCAAAGGTTAAAAGGCCAGGAATAAAGAGGAATACAATCTTCCTTGGGTATATGTGGGCACTGGTTTTGGAGAGCCCATGTATAATCAAAATCCATGTAAGCTTGAGCGGGTTCTGCAGAACCCACATATGCAAAAAGTTAGCCTCCTTAAAGTGAGTCTCACAACCAGAAAATATTGTATTCTTGATCTGCCTTTGGTAGAAAAAATCCGTATGTATGTGTATCCGTGCAGTTCAAATCTCTTTTGTTAAAGGGTCAACTGTATTAGCTGAAGCTGTTCATTTCTTTCCTCACTCACAAAAGTTATGTTCTAGTTGGGAAGCCATACAGTGACACCACAAAACCAATTAAAAGTAATTCAATCCAATTATATTTAAGAATTACATAATATATTCGTAAAGCTAAAAAATATTTTTTTGAGTTTAGCATAAAAAACAAAATCAGTGTTCCTTATGATCTCCCTAGTTAATGTTGGTTTTACCTAAGATTCAACCAGAGGCCACATAATAGGCATGTTTCATTAATCAAAAGTAATAGTATTTTTCAAGCAAATAGGATTTCCTAGTAATATTTACACATGCAGCATTGCATGAGCTTGTAGTTCTGTGTCACACATTACAATAAAACTTGAATCTTTTAGGTTTTTTGGTAATTACATCTTCTGGATTTTATAGTTAATTGGAGGTTAACAACAACTAACATTTAAGATTTTTTGTTTTATTTTTGATTTTTACTCTTATTATGTAGGCTGGAGTGCAATGGCATGACCTCGGCTCACTGCAACCTCTGCCTACCAGGTTCAAGTAATTCTCCTGCCTCAGCCTCCCAAGTACCTGGGATTACAGGCATGTGTCACCACGCCTGGCTAATTTTGTATTTTTAGTAGAGATAGGGTTTCACCATGTTGGTCAGGCTGGTCTCAAACTCCTGACCTCAGGTGATCTACTCTCCTTGACCTCCCAAAGTGCTGGGATTATAGGCATGAACCACCGTGCCTGGCCTACATTTAAATTTTTCAATGTATCACCAAAGTTGGAAAAATATAGCTCATTTTTTTCAGGTGGTTTGCAAACTTTTTTAGAGCAGAATTGTTTCATTCTAAGAAAATATCTAGAATTTCGCTAGACAAAAGAAACAAATGAGTTCCTACAAAGGAAAGAGAGCAATAGGTGACCTTCCCTACCCTCTTGCTGCTAGTACTTTTTCTACTTCCTTATCTTATCCTATATCTTCAGTGATGAATGAAAAGTTACTGTACATATACACTAAAGAACTTATCCATGTAACCAAAAACTACCTGCTCTCCACAAACTTTTGAAATAAAATTTCAAAAATGTTATTATACATATAGCTTGAAAATACTGATCCATTTTCTATTTTCTTTTTTTCTTTTTCTTTTTTTTTTTTAAAAAAAGACGAGGTTTCACTATGTTGGTCAGGCTGGTCCTGAACTCCCGACCTCAGGTGATCCGCCCGCCTCGGCCTCCAAAGTGCTTGGATTACAGGCGTGAGCCACCACGCCCGGCCATTTTCATTATTTTACTCATATGGAAACAAAGATACAAAGCCATTAATTCAATGGCTTAACCACTTTATCCATCTATGCAAGGAGGGAGTGAGAACTGTCCTCCATATCTCTTGACTTTCAAGTCACTGTCTTTCCCTATTATCCTGCTCTATTTGTCTCCCTTAGAATTAGGGAAACAAGTACTGAACATAACAGGAATTAGCTGTGGTTAATATAGAATTCTGTGCTGCCTCAGTTTTTTACTGTGAAGTGTGAAGTTTCCTTTTATGATTCACCAGTCAAAATTTCCATGGATTGAGCTGAATCTTCCTCACTGCTGTAGACAGGGATTGATTTATTTTGTTTACAAATGCATCCTTTAATGGTCACAATGTGAATTCTGAATGTTGTGAGTAGTAGAAAGAGTTTAGCTTACTGAGAACTCAGATGCAATGTTAATATGCAAACTTTTCTTAGAGACAAAAGACATACATCATCATGAGAAAATAGCTTATATTTCAAATGCCATGGATTTGCTTTGGGACAACACTGGGAAAGTGGGATAACCAGAGTATTTTCTATATTGAAAATAGTTCTCCCAGAATGCCCTTTAGGGTTATTTGTGAAAAACTACTATACTCCTCTCCATACCCCAGCAGCCATCACTTTCTTTTCTCTTTTATATAATAAGAGAGGAAGGAGAGAGGATTTATTATGTCTCATCCAAAGCATTATGACCATCTGAGCATGGAACTAAGCCCTAGAATTTTATAATTTCATGATAATAAGTATATAATATCACAGCTGAAAGTAGGATCATTGATTCATATTTACATTTCTAAAAAATAATATGTAAAATCTATTTTTACCCCAAGATGATCAGAATTTTATTTTAGAACATGGGGTTTATTAATATTTCATGGAATGAACAGGTTAAGTATTTCCTACAGCCCTATAGGAGGCTCCACTTTACTCATTTAAACTTCAAATAGGTATTACTATTATCATGAGTTAAGCTTACTGTTCTTTTGCCAAATAAATTATATTCACTTGATTTGACAAAAGATGTCAACAATTTTGTTCCTTTCCATTTCTACTATAACAACTCCCAAAATTGGTGGGAAAAAGACTGCCTTTCATCTACTAAGAAGTGAATCCCCTTTATTTGGTTCTTCTGCTACCTTACTTAATTATATTTTGAACTGACTTATCTGACAGTATTCTATTTATTTAGATAAGTTTTATGCAAAAATATTTGGAGAACTATATGAACAAAAATTAACAAAAAAGCAATAATGATAGCTACTATTTTTTGAGTGCTTCCTTTGTGTCAAGTATGGTGCTAAGTGCTTTGTACATTTTATCTTACTTAATTTTTAACACAGTTTTACAGAGCTCACGATTATGGACAGCCAGCCAAAATTTGCACTTGGATGTGGATGTAATGCTCCATATCCTATGATATTTAATTTTACTCTCCTTCCCTCCTAAACTTCATGCTGTGTGGTTATAGTACCCAGGGCAATGCTGACATTATTGAAACCTGTTACTGAGAATATACAGAATGGTTCTCACCTTAGACCAGTCACCCATTCGCCACACATAGCATTTTGAATAATCCTCACAGTCTTCAGCCTCCCTGGGTCTGGTAGAGAGGACACATTTCTTTCTTGGGTTAGTACATCTGACGGTCCGGTGACGTACGCCTTTGCCACACTTGACTGAGCACTGAAAGATAACATCAGAGGTTTTAGATAAAATTGGTGAATAGGAGATACAGATGATAGACACAATTAAGTACTGGTTTTCAGTAATCTCTTGTGAGCCCATCACCCATAGAAAAACCAGATAAAATAATAGATAATAAGCTTAAGGGTAACAACAGGCTAAGCACCAGTATCTGATGCTAGAGGGAGCTTAAGGCACAATGCTCGAGATAAATGGTTTCAGGAATATTGAACTATTATTACAGAGAGTAATATAACAGGGATTATTTAAGAATGACAAATAATACACTATGATCAAAAATAAAATTTCTAAAATTTGATGTCACATTTTAAATATAATTATGTAAAAAAATCATTTTACTTTTTCTAAGATGTACTCTTTTATTTAGCTTGAAGACATGTTTGTGAAAAATGACAATTTCTCCAGTATGTCATTTCTCAAAAACATGTTTCAAAGATGAAATAGAGAAAATCTTAGCAAAAATATAATTTAGAATTTCTTTTTTCTTTTGAGATGGTGTCTCACTCTGTCACCCAGGCTGGAGCAGAGTAGCATGATCTAGGCTCACTGCAGCCTCCACCTGCTGGGTTCAAGCGATCCTCTTCCCTTAGCCTCCCAAGTAGCTGGGATTAAAAGCATACACTACCATGCCCAGCTAATTTCTGTATTTTTAGTAGAGTTAGGTTTTACCATGTTGGCTAGGCTGGTCTCAAACTCCTGGCCTCCAGTGATCCACCCACCTCGGCCTCCCAAAGTGCTAGGATTATAGGTGTGAGCAACCATACCTGGTAAAAATTTAGAATTTCTTTACATGATTATATACTCCTATAAATTATGCTAAATAACTTTTGGGAATGAAAATACAATTTGGTTCAAAATCTTTTAGTTAGTTTAATAAATAAGAGATGTATAATGGATGAGGGTGATATAATAGATTGAAGCACATATGTATATTCCACTAATCTTCTGTAGGTGCAATCTATTCTCTCATTTACATTTATCCTCCACAACATGGAATATGCATAAGTATTCCTGTTTTCCAAAGGCAAGCACCACTGACTACCTGGACACTGGGACCAAAATTGCTCTGGATATGTGTACAGGGTGTACCAGATATAACAAAACTTGAAAGTCCAATTTATATTTGTGTATAGAAAAGGTCCAAAGAAAAAGTTGCAGTATGTATTTGTCAATGATGTCATACAGGAATAATCATGCTGATTTCCAAATCATTGCTCTGAGTCATGAGGAGAGCAGACCTGAGGTCATCCCCTGCTCATGTCAGCAAACTAATGACATTTGTGGTCCTGAAGACTTAAGCATAGAACTAATGACATTTTAAATAGGTATACTAAATCTTGCAAAAATAAGTAATTGTCTCATAACTTATAGTTTGCATTTGAATATGTTCAGTTTTAAAGTGGACTACACATTGTGATTTGGCACTTTAGTACCTATATTTTTATGTTTTTGCAAGTCAAACTATGCCTGATTCATAAAATTGAGTTTTACCTTAAACCAAAGTAATAGATACTTTTTAACTGGCATACTGCATTGTGACATATTATTTCTCTCAGCTGGTGCCAAAAATCTGTATAGTAGAATATTTCTGACGAATTTCCTCCTGAAGAGTTTGCAAACATGTTATGATTAGGTTGAGGTGGGGTATTTTGTTTCTCTGATGCTCATGCGATTCTTCTCTCCAGATTGAACTGATTCATTTCAATGTAAAATATGATATGGCATTCATTTTCAAAAGTATACATTATAAATGAAAAATAATCTAATAAACAGTATAACCTAGAATAGTAAGAAAATAGAAAGCCAGGCTTCTTGTTAATATGCTTTTTGGAGGGGGTTGAGTTAATTGAAAACATTTAGAAACTGTATTATTTAAGCTACGTTATCCTCATTTTCAAAAGAGTAGCTATTCAATACAGTATTTTTTGTGTCATTTTTTCATCCTATCTAATATTTTGAAATTACACAGAAGGATGGTTTTCCTTTCTATGTGTGTAGATGTGTTGGTACATGTGTGAATATGAGTACATAAGTATGTTTATATGGGTAAATGCAGCCATACATTCACTTAAAGTGCTTCAGAGCAACCAGTAACTGTTAAGTCATGAGTGGCATTTATTATTATACAAAGATAAGCATCATAATAACAGAAGATGAATCACTGTGGTTTGGCATGGAACACAACTGTATGTTATACACTACAAGCCAGTAAGAGGTTGGGGAGTACAATGTATTAGACAACTTTGGGCTCAAATCCCAGCTCTACCACTTAGGTAAAACTTAGGGTAAACTATTTACTTTCTCTGAGCTATATTACTCTTACTTATAAAATGATGAAACTTAAGTTTCCTGCACAGGTGATTAAATATAAACAGTATACTAAATATTAAGTAAAAATGTACTCCTTGTTCACATATAATAATTAAATATTAATTTTCTTTTTTTCCCTTTTAAATGTTCAGGGATATGCAATAAGTTAAGTGTGTATTTTAATGTGGATGAACTCAAGAGTGTAGTAACAGTATATAAGTAAAATGCAGAATTTAAAATATATATAAAATATGCCCTTGATTATGTTACAATATTTATAGAATAGAAAGTAAATATCTTTGTATTTTTCTATTTCAAAATTATTTGAATGTATTCCTTTTATCAACAAAATTAATAAATAGCATAGAAAAATATCAACTGCCATGCAGATTCTGAACATGATCCAACCTGGTCTTGTACAAGCTAAGAGTCAGAGTAGGAATGGAGAAAGAAATGGGGCATGTATGCACCTCGGACCACACTCCCGCCTCCCACACGGTCATGCAGTCCTGGCCCTCACAGCGCTGGGCAGAGGCAGGCTTGGGCCCAGTGCAGTCCCTCTCTCGGGCTCTTATCAGAGTTCCATTGCTCAGTTGTTGGGTACAGGCCACTTGTCTGCTCTGCATCCCTTTTCCACAAGTTCGTGAACAGGGGGTCCATTCTGTCATCATCCACCTGAAAGTAAAGCAAGAGTCACTGGAAAAAAGTTAAAAGATATATATCTACCTGTATTAGTCTGTTTTCACACTGCTAATAAAGACATACCCATGAATGGGCAATTTACAAAGCAAAGAGGTCCAATTGACACACTTCCACATGGCTAGGGAGGCCTCACAATCACGGTGGAAGGCAGGGAGAAGCAAGACACATCTTATATGGCAGGAGGCAAGAGAGGGCGTGTGGAGGGGAACACCCCTTTATAAAGCCATCAGATCTCATGAGACTTATTCACTATCATGAGAACAGCATGGGAAAGACCCACCTCGATGATTCAATTACCTCCCATTGGGTCCCTCCCATGACATGTGGGAATCATGGGAGCTACAATTCAAGATGAGACTTGGGTGGAGACACAGTCAAACCATATCACTACCATAAATTTTGACATGTCTAGACTTAGCACAATGTTACACAGTAACTTTATACCTTTATTTTTTTTTAACCAAACACAGTAGTTTTCTCCAAGATGCCCAGGCTTCCTCTTACATTGAATGCTCTGTATTTCTTATCTCAGGAACTTGTTCTTATTAGAATCTCAAAGTGTCCATCAGAGTCTGTTCATGTCCTATTATAAATTGCCTTTCACCACTTACCATATCACTACACTGTGGGGCTTTGTAAGTATAAAATTGTTAATATCCAGGAGTTATTCCTATTCTTTATAATTTAAATCTGTACAATAGCCCTATGTATTGGGTACCACAACTATCATGGCCAAAATTACAGAAAGGGAAACCCGGGCACACAGAGGCTTAATAACTTACCAAAGGTGACAAGATTGAGGAGCCTACAATTCAAATGAGGCTGCAGACTACCTCACAGTGAGAGATGTGGGGGTATTAGCAAGGTGAAAGAAACCTGTGATTGACCTCTTAACTGGACAAAGCAATCACCAAGGTATTACGCTTATCAGCAGCAACTAGATTTCTATGACCAGGCTATCTCCTCCCAGATGCAGCTACATATGCTTCTTTAGGTTAGCCAATGTCTAGCTGTGATATGATCATAGATGCTGGAGTAACAGACTTGGGGCTAAGCTTAATGTGACCCCATTTTATGGGCTCTCAGGATTCCATATTATTCTTCGATTCCATTGATTCACCAGCTAATACATATGTATTTTAATACCTAAATGGAGATCCACCTTAAGGACCACTAATTTAAACACCTGCCCAAGTTCACTTAAGGAAAGAACTAAACCTATGTCAGAAAAGAGATTCTTAAAATTTGGTGTTCTGTATGATTCTTGTCAATAAAAATTTTCCCTGTATTTCTCATTACTTGGGCAATCTTATAGGAATACGCAAATTAACTGTTTCAGCACAATATAGATCAGAATCCCTGAGTTTATTTGTGGGTACCTTATTAGCTGTGCATATTCCTGAAATAATACTTATTAGCTGTAAATTTCTATTTTTTAATTTATAAAAGGATTTATTTTTATATTGCCTGACATACAATAGGTTCAGGATATATATAGTAGTATATTTAAATGATTCATAATTCATATATTTTTCTAGCATCATCTCCCACTTGTTCAGAAAATAAACCATATGCTGATCTTGCTCACCAAACATTATTTTCACCTCATGACATCTGTAGAATCCTCTGCCTGGATTCTTGACAGCTAGCCCCAAGCCCATTCCTCCTAGAAGGGCTTCTCTAGTCAACCAACAGGGATTGACCTTTTCTTTGCTCTCTATCACCTGGCTTTGTAGTACTCACATGACTTATTAGATATTCCGTAGGGAAGCGGAGGGGCTCAAAGGCTACCTAATGAATTTGGCCTTCTTTTCCTTTGTAGTATATAAGTTCCTTAAAGGCATAGATTAATGTTTTGTTTTTGTTAGCATCCACAACACTTTTACATATCTTTCTCTCTTTTTTTTTTTTTTTTTTTTTTTTTTGAGATGGAGTCTCACTCTGTTGCCCAGGCTAGAGTGCAATGGCACAATCTTAGCTCACTGCAGTCTCTGCCTTCTGAGTTTAAGCCACTTTCCTGCCTTAGCCTCCAACGTAGCTGGGACTATGGGCATGAACCAACACACTTTGCTAATTTTCATGTTTTTAGTAGAGAAGGGGTTTCACCACGTTGGCCAGGCTGATCTCGAACTCCTGACATCAAGTGATCCACCGACATTGGCCTCCTAAAGGGCTGGGATTACAGATATAAGCTACTGCACCCAGCCATAAACATTTCTTGTAATGGAATTTATGTTTCTCTTTTTTACAGAAGTAACTTCATTCCAAATTTAACAAACCCAACTATTTCTAGCAATGATCCACATTTTGAGGAGTCACTTCCTCTTACAGCCTAGTAAATCTCATCTGTAAGTTAGTTTAATTGTAAATGATTTCATGTTTCTATTTCTGAGAAAGGAAAATAGAAGGCTCTAAAAACTTATTGTTTCCTGGTCTATCAAGCACGTTGCAGACCTGCCATTTTGCTTTGGAGTCCCCTGGTGGATTTCTCCTAAAGTGCATATCTTCCAAATTTAATTTAGTTTCTGCTTCATATTTCTGCATGAGAATATCCAGAAAATAATCTCAATCTAAGTCCATCTACGTATCTTTTTCACCTATGGAACCCAGAAGACACTACTGGGTTCTTCTGTACTGAAAAGATAAGTATTTGCAATTTTATGGAATCCCATATTTTTTAAGTAAAATTAAAATTTGAGATCTTTAATATAATTATAAAAAGTTACTTTTCCTTTTGAAAACCACTGAAAAATAAGAACTAAAATATAAAATGTATTCTAATGAAAGAAAACATTTTTGTGATTTAGAACTTCCCTAATTTGGAAGGATCCCATTTCCTTACCTCTAGGAGACTTTTTACTTACAAAGATATTTACTAGCAAATTTGTCTATTTTATATTTGGCCCATAGAATGCCATCAGGCCATTTAGTGGCTTTTTCAATAAATGTGAATGGAAATTAGAATGCTTTTTACTAGGTTGGAGAAAGGGGAAAGACAGGAGGAATAAAGGAAGTGCTCTTCCAGTAAGTCTTGGAAAGTTTTCCTGTGATGACCCTTAATAATTGCCCATGTTCATTTCTTTCTTTCCAATATTTTGCTTAACCTCACTAACATCACAGCTTGGTGGTTCAAAATAGATTGCCTCCCTTTCCAAGGGAAGGGAGATAATAATCTCTAACAAAAAGACTTCCAGTCTCCAGCTACAAAAATTTCTCACTCAGAAGTGTACTGACCTTTTAAAACTGTTCATTTTACCAAGTCATTATTGAGACATTTTCCACCAAGATAGTTGAGGTCAGGGAATGAACAATAAATAGTGTGTTGTATGTACACTCTGCTCTTTCATAAATCAAATTAGGAAACAACAAATATGCTGTAGTCCTCAAATCCAGCTCATTCAAGATTCCTGATGTATCAGAAAAAGCTATGGCTCTTTCACCAAATTGGAACAATCATAGGGCATATAAAACAAATTGCGTTTTGAAGTATTTTAATATTATTTAACACAAGATAACTTAGCATCTTAATATCTATTAAAGGGATTAGAGAAAAAGACAATTATGAGAAACAGCAGTAACAGTAAGGATCCCGGTTGTTTAGCTGACAGGGCCAAGGCCAAAAATGCTACTTTATGTATCTGTCCAGCACTGAATGGAAATGACCTGAGGACCTGATGGTAGGCAAGGATAATTCCCTGGGTCACTGTACCTGATTACTACTCTGTATCGTGAAAAAGCTTTACTAGTTCACACACTTATGCAGTCAGGCTGAAAAGCCTGCACCCAGGAATGTGCAAAGAACATAACATTGCTGAAGGGATGTTCATGTGCTTTTCTCTTATTCACATCCTTTTATGTATCATTCTTCCTATTCTTTTAGAAGCATATGTTTGCCTGGGGTAGGATTGTTAGAGCAGGAATGTAAAAGACAAGAAAAGTTGATAATCAGCTTCTACTACTATAAAGCAAAAATAGAATTCTAAGCCCCTCAACTGACTGAATGGACCCTCTTCTCTCAGGTAAGGGGAGTTAACTAAGCTTGAAAAACTAGTTAAGACCGTTATGTGAAAGGAAGGTAGTTAGACATGCCTCGTTATTACTCTCCTTCCTTTGGAGCTTAGGCACACAATTGACCAGCATTAACATTAAAACAGAGATCCTAAGACTGACAGAATAAACTCTTTGTAGCAATAAGTTACTAAATTCCAACCTGACTACTATAACATCACATGACAGATAGCAGGGCCCTCAAATAAACCAAAGTATTTTACCTCAAAATTTGACATATTTTGAAATGGCAATGCAAAGCCATCTCTTACTGGGGAAATTTACATTCTAGAGAGAATCCCCTTCCCTTTCCAGGTCTTATGCTGATCCTTTAGAGACTGGCTGAGTGTCCAGTACCTTTTAAGGGTCTGAATAGGAAACACTGCCATCTATGCCCCTGGAGGCCGGCCACCTATGAGACTTTGTCTATGTAATATGAACCTTGGTCTCCACAACCCCTTATGTTAACCCAGACACGCCTTTCTGTTGCTTGTGGGTCTTAAGATAATTTAACTCTCAACCAATTTCCAATCAGAAAATCTTTGAATCTACTTTTGACCTGTAAGCCACCCTCTCCCCAATGGCTTCAAGTTAGACCAAACCAAATTACGCCTCACATGTATTGATTGGTATTTTATGTTTTCCTAAGACAAATAAAACCAGGCTGTAACCCAGTCACCTTCAGCACATGTTGTCGGGGCCATATGAGACTATGTCATGGGTCATGATCCACAACTTTGACAATATAAACTTCTAAATTGATTGAGACCTGTGTCAGATACTTTTTGGTTTACAGTATCTAAAATATATTGAACCTACAGAAAGCAAGCCTTGAAATTCAAACTTTGTAGATGAAGGAAGTATTTTTCCAAATTCTTTTTAAGCTCTCATTGACGTAGCATGGCTAGATTTACAGGGCTTTAGTGATTGAGTTTGTGTGGGGGGTGTGATAGGGAAATAAGGACGAAGCATAAGCATTTGCCTGCATGACACTAATTTCCAAAGAGATTATTTAAGAAAGAAAAGCTCAAATGTGGTTAATTAGCAACTTTGTTCCTCTTGTTCCTCTCCTTCTTACTTCCCCCATACCTACTCTTTGTGGTAGAGGGCCATGAAGACAGTTATATCAGCTATAAACTGCTACAAAATGACAAATTATTTGCCTATCTGAATTGTAGGGTGTGTAAATTCACCGTGAAGCCATTGCAAAAGGTCTTGTGAGGGAAAGATCTATTCTGACCACTTAAGAACTTACAACTATGCCCTAACTCACTGGGCTTCAACAAATCCCTGAGTGTCAGGACAAAGTAAATATTCCTGTCTCAATATTCAGAGGAATCAATCCAGCCTCACTCTTTGTCACCCAATCCCTAAACATTTTCAGGATTTCAGACACCCAGCAGAGTCCCAATCAAGCTAAGCATTAAGTTTTATGTGGAAGTAGGTGGATTGGAGCCCTGTGTTGGCAGTCATGGCAAGAAGCCAGGTTGCTAGGCTGGTCCAAAATTATACTCAGGTTCCACTCATCTGTCTTTGCCCCAACTTCCAGTAAGTAAGGCATGGGCTTCTTTCTTCCTACTCCACTTACAGCTGTTCAGCATTGCTGTTTTGTCCTCTACTTGTGAATTTCTTGCCTGCTTTGTTGCCTAATACTCACTGGGGAATGTCAGAGGAAACCAAAGCATCCATGGTCCAGTAACTGGGACTGGGGTCAGAAAGTTGGTGATCAGAGATCAGGGATTGGGCAGTTTGCTTTGGGAACTCTGGACTAGGAAGTGAGAATTTAGCCAGAGGAACCAGACACACTACACTGGCTCTGTTCTGCTGAGGTCTGGGTCATGGCAGTCCTTTTTTGATTTATGTTACTGTTGGCAAATTCTAAAACATCATTTTAGAGAATTCAGGAGCAAACAGCTATGTTCAACAAAATAACAAGGTTTTTGAAGAGGGGACCTGGAAGTTATAAAATTATTTTAAATAAGAAGTGATTTTAATTACTCCTCAGCAACGATCCTTCCTTAAGTGGAAAATCTTGGCCTTGGTACCTTGCTTTCTTAGATCTTGCTTATTTAAGACCTTACATTTTGGTACATATCCTTTTGCAATGTTTTTAAGAAAATGTGATTTCAATGATATTCTGAGTGTGTTTTAAAGGCCAGCAATTTAATGGACAAATAATGCTTTAAGGTTCACTGGAAATAGGATTACCTTGTTTGACATGGTTGCTCATTGCACTTTCGAATCTGTGGCTCTGGCTTGGTTAAGTATTTGCATTTCTTATTGTCCACAATGCTGGTATTTTTGCTTGTGATTTTTGTGCAGGACACTGTTGTCTTTCTTTCTCCTGAAAAGAGCAAATAAAGAAATAAGCCTTTATGTAATGGATTTAGGTGTTCATAGGCTTGTTATGCTTATTTATTTAGAAAACTTTTTTATAATTTTAATTTTTATTAAAAATTTTTTATTGCTTCATATTGGATGTACAGGGTACATTTTCAGGGTACATGTGATAATTTGATACATTCATATAATAAAGTCAGGATAAGTGGGATGCCTGCCATTTAAATATTTATCTTTATGCTAGAAACATTTGAATTATCTTCTAGTTATTTTGAAATGTACAATCTATTAATGTTAACTATAGTCACTCCATTGATTTATTGAACACCAGGTCTTATTTCTTCTATCAGCTTTTATTTTAGATTCGAAGGGTACACCTGTCGGTTTGTTATATGTTATATACTTTTCAAAGATATTTTAAACAAATTTTAGATCAATGAAGATATTTATAATTTACTTAACAAAATGTACCTCTAGGCTTAAAAGGGATAAGTAGTAATTTTTTTCCTTGTTAGAAATTAAATGCCAAGTTTTATACACAAAGTAATCACGGCAACATAAATTAGTAAGATATGAACTGAAGATACTGTAAAGGATGGTGGCCATCTTTTAGCATTAAGTGGTGAAGAGCTGTATTTCCAGAAAGCTAATCTACCTAATGAGCCTTCCTGAAAGCACATAAACATGTGCACATTTTATCATTCGGTTTGTACATCATTAGTGCTATATAATAAGTTATGGAAAGCACATTTGAGTATAACTCAAACCTTTATTCTTATCATCTCTAATAAAGACCCCAAGAATTCTAGAAATCTTTACCCAAATGATTGCCATCCTCTATAAGAAAAGACATGGGACTCTTACCATCTTTTCCCAGATTCTAGAAAACTGACTTTTCTACTTTCTCTGGTATGATAAAATTTGATTATAGGATGTAAAAATGACATTTTTTAATGCTGTATTCATTTTGCTTACAGCCCTGTAAGCAGACTTCCTTTACAAGAGTTATATTATTCATCTTACATTTAAAAAGTCTAGTAAGTATGTGCTAATTTCTCTTTCTCTTTGTAAAATCTGATATGTAACATTCTTGTGAGTAAAAAAAGATAGGCATCTGCATAATATTTAATAATCTTATTTAATTCATTGTTTGACATTATAAGATAGTTAAATCAGCCCCAAATTTTGAAGCTAGAGGAGTCACGAAGAAGTAAGAAGACATCACCAGTCTGCTGGTTCACTACTGAAAGGCCCATTAGTTAGGGTCCTATGACTGACACACATGATAATTAGGAAGTGTAGAGCATTCATGCTAGTAATGACAAACATGAAAAGCTGGGCTGGTGGCAGAGAAGTCATTTTGCCATTCAGTAAACAGAAAGAGAGGCTAGCATCAAGAATGAGAAGGAAGGGATATAGACAGGCACTATGAATAATTTTGGAGTACCTTTTACTTTAGTTTGAATGGGAACTAGTAAGAGACAACTGGGTGGCCAAGTAAAAAGCAAAAGAACAGCTTTAGGTTCACAGTTTTTCCTTGATTTCCCTCTCAATAGCTCTGAGCATAGTCCTACCACAATTTGTAGTATAAAAACAACTGTGGGTCGGGCACGGTGGCTCACGCCTGTAATCCCAGCACTTTGGGAGGCCGAGGCAGGTGGATCATGAGGTCAGGAGTTCGAGACCAGCCTGACCAACATGGTGAAATCTCATCTCTAATAAAAATACAAAAATTAGCTGGGCGTGGTGGCACACGCCTGTAATCCCAGCTACTCAGGAGGCTGAGGTAGGAGAATTGCTTGAATCTAGGAGGTGGAGGTTGCAGTGAGCCAAGATCATGCCACTGCACTCCAGCCTGGGCGACAGAGTGAGACTTCGTCTCAAACAAACAAACAAACAAACAACACTGCATTTATATACATGTGTAAATTAAATAATAATTACATGGTTATTGCATATCACGTTATTAATATTATTTGGACCTTCAGTTTTATCAACAGAGATAACACAATGTTGGCTAAATTATTCCCTTTTTAGGAAATCTTGGAGCACTGATGGAATGCAATTTATTCTATGGGAACTCAATATAGACAAGAGTGTCAAGCAGATAACAGCCCCTTTCCTTTGAGTGGAATGAGGTGTGCCTCCTACCAGTACTCTATGGCATTCCAGAAGTGTACATTGGTGGGCCAAGAATGGGGAGGGCCTTGAGATGGCACCCAACCACAGGTTAAAAAGTGGATTAGGAAAAAAACATGGCCTATAGGCAGATGAATTAGAAAACAGTACTCATCCTCTACACAGAGGTGGCCCCACAGCAGGCTGCATGCCTTAGCAAATGGAACATGGACTAAATTGCAGTCTCCTTGGCTGAAGACTTTATGCAGTACACAAACCGCCTACCTAAATGTGGGAGCTACACCCTCTGAGGTCCTCTTGAGGGAACCTTTGTAGCTCATGCAACAAGGTGATCTGATGTTAACTTGGAAAGGAAAGGCAGTCTTTCATGTCCCTGGCAGATACTTAGAAGCTGTCCATACTATTCCTTGGTAGGTCAAGAAGGATGAGGTGTGGAATCAGATTTAATCACAGCAGTGCTCAAAACCCAACAACTTCAGATAATTTTCAAATAAACTGCTAGAGAAACAGAAATGATATTATGCTCATTTTTTTTTTACATGGAGAAAACAGGCATCACAAGGTAAGATTTACCTAAATGTAAAAATTTGGGACAGATTTTTGGTCAACTTCCTCTTAGCTTCCTATACTTCAGGGGCTCTTTTGTGACCTGAAGTACATATCAAATAGACATTCTGCATATTTTGTATAATGCTAGCTTATGTATTATTTCTACATTATTATGATGCCATAGCCAAAAGCAGGAATAAATAAATACTAGTTTTATGAAATATAAATTTTACATCTAAAATTTAACTTGAAACCTTTATTGACACTTTTACAGAATAGATGCAGATGTCTAAATTCATTTAAATGAAGGCATTTTTGCCAACTACAACACAAAAAGATGATGGGCATTAACCAGAAAGCTTTTGCTGAACATATATGTAGTTACAGAATAAATAACCTAAGGCTGCTTATAATGCTTTTTTCCCCATCCTTGGAAAATATCTAACATTAGTTATATTAGTCTACTGCTAACATACTGAAATATTGAAAAAAGATTTTTTTAACTATAAGTATTGGTATATCAAAAGAGATACAGGTATCAGCATCATTTTAGGGGCACATTAGTGGTTTTCTAAGAAAGTATGAAGGTGCATGAGTATGAATTGAGACATTTCTATTTACATTGTAAAAAAGGATTCACATATGGTAAGTTTTTGGCAGCTAGAGAAGGCTTAGCTCTTTTTAAAAAATTTCATTGAACAAAAACAATAGAATTACAAAAAAACTGATTGCTCAGCTACAGACACATTACACCTACGAAAATACAACTAAGATCTTAAAGCCATATGGAAATGTTATTGTTTGAATTTTTCTTTTATATATTTAAATGTCCCAGCCAACACAGGAAATTTCCATTATAGCATCTAATAGCAGTATCTACAATTCATCCAATACTGTGGTACCTAGGGACAAACAGAAAGTGATGAAGTAACTAACTTTCTGCCTGAATTATGAGGGCTGTAGGCTGTTGACAGAGTATTATTTGCTTTATGGTGAATAACTTCACCTCTTGGTCATTCCCATTAAATTAGTCCTGGGTAAATCTGTTTGGATGTTTTGAACACAATTATAAATAAAATAACCATTATGCATTCATCTCTATTGAATTGCAATATCTGAAAATGAAAAGTAACTTTTATTTACTAACTCTTTGTGCTTTGGAAATTTAAGAAAGACTAGATATTATATCAAGTAAGCCTTCTTTTCCAGTCTTACAGTTAAGGTGACACTTTTTACTACAAAATACATGCTCTGGGCCGGGTGTGGTGGCTCATGCCTGTAATTTCAGTACTTTGGGAAGCTGAGGCAGGCAAATCATGAAGTCAGGAGTTCAAGAATAGCCTGACCAACATGGTGAAACCCCATCTCTACTAAAAATACAAAAAAATTAGGTGGACCCAGTGGCATGCACCTGTAATCCCAGCTACTCAGGAGGCTGAGGCAAGAGAATGGCTTGAATCCGGGAAGCAGAGGTTGCAATGAGCCAAGATCAGGCCACTGCACTCCAGCCTGGATGACAGAGGAAGACTCTGTCCAGAGTATATATGTGTGTATGTATATATATATGTGTGTATGTATATATACACACACACACACACATATATATATACACTCTGCATTTAACCAATAAAATGGATAGTTTAAAATAAAGCTATATTCTATTGAGGTCTATCACATTACTAGAACTTGCATTGTATATGCTGAAACATATTCTTGGGTGTGGGTTCAGTGTTTCAATATGCATAACTGAAATTTTCTATACATTATTTAACATTCTAAAATTTTAAACTGTAGAACTCCATAAGGCAGAGACTATATGTGTGTGTGTGTGTGTGTGTGTGTATGTCTGTGTATACATTTATTTATAATTTTAATAATTTTCTTTTAAAATTTCTACTTATTAATTTTCTATTGGATTAACAATCGCCAGTAAGCATGAGAACCAAAAGTAAATATACTTTAATGAGGATGAAGGACTTTTCTCTGAGCACTTTCTAGAGCTTTGTAAAATGCTGATTATTTTTTTACACCTACATTTATTTAACTTAAACAACTTTCAAAATCATGTCATGCTATTTACTTTTTATCCTTTTTTTCACATTTAAAAAAATATTATTCCCTTAGTGTTTTGTCTGAGAGTGTTAAAATGACTATTTAACTTTTTTATTTTAATGAAAATAATTTATTTTGCTTTGTTCACAATACCTAATATATAACAAATCTGATCTTTCCATTTATATACATGTAAATATTTTAATGAGATCCCATAGATGTCAAGTTAAATTTAAGTGTTAACATAACACTCAAGGACCTTCAAGAACTGGCTTTCATCCTACTTTTCTGATCAAATCACTTCCCACCCAGCAATCCTCATATTTTACACTCTAGTAATAACATTTTCATTTCCAAGAAAGCCTTCCACTTGGCACCTGGGTGCCTTTGCACCAATGCATATCCTTGGAAGGCTTTCTATATCTTCCTTTATCACTGAGTATGGTGATTTCATTATTATCTGACTTCCACTAGATGGACTGTGAGTTCTCTGAAAGCAGAGAACCACCTAGCAACAGTGGGCGCATGGTCAGTACTGGTAAAGGAATGAATGAGTAAAATATAAGCATATAATTGAAGCTCTCAGTGCTTTCTGTACTAAGAGGTTCATCTCAATACTATGTTTTCTAAAATTGTGAAAAAATCATTTGCAAACTAAATGTCCAATTATCAGGAATCCAGTTCCTCTTATGCCAGATCCAGTTCATGGATTGTCACGTAGGTATTACAAATCAAGGTTATAGTTTCTGTCAATATAAAATGTTTTTATTAATAAATGAAAAAATATCAAATTATATTAAATATTATTGAAATAAAATAATGCAGATAAAAAATGGAAAATATATTCTGGTGCATTTTCTTTGGCAAACAATGTTTATTTTGGTACATGGATAGTACCTTTAAAATGTAAAAACAGAACAAATCACACCCTTAAAGATGTTCTTTACTGTTAAATATATGTTCTAGAGGGTTTTTAAAAGGTATAGGCATTTGAATACTGAGATGTTTTCCTCAACCTGGACCCAAAGGCTTGGGTATCTCCTTACGATCTGGATATGGACAAGGGAAGCAGTGTCTAAAGGATCCCAGGACAGTCATAAGCTAGACAGACTTGGACTGGTGTGAAGAATGTGGAATGCTGGCTTATTTTTTTTTTCCTTCAAAGTAGATTTGCTTAGGATTTCCTAAAAGCGGGTTTAACTCTTCATGTGTTTCAAAACGGGTTACTGAATTTTTGAGTCCTCATTCTATTTTATTTAATCTATTCACTAGATCAAAACAAATCTTAAAGTTATACAGTTAATGCTGACTCCACACACAATTCTCAGATATTTTGGAATAGTACATTTCTAATGCCTGTGAAGACTAAGATCACTTAAAACAGGTCTTTAATGTCAAAAGGAACCTTGTAGCAAACTGATCGACACTTCTAAGGTGCCAAAATAAATTTAAAGCATTCCTTCAAATATTTTAAGATGTTTTAGAACTCTAATGCAAAGTAAACCTTTATTTCACAAAAACCGTTTTTTAAGCCATTTGAAAATAAAAGAACTAGTTTTAATAACCAATGCTAAAATAGAAAATGATATGTCAATTCAAATATTTCTAGAATTATTAGATTCTGAAAAGACTGTAATGGAAAGTGTGATAACTCATGTACATATGTTAAACTGTTGAAAAAAATTACCTGAGATCATCAGCCTTCATTAAAGATGTCAAGGTAATACTCCTTTTAAAAGAGAGAATTTTCAGTCTGGCGTGTTGGCTCACCCCTGTAATCCCAGAACTTTGGGAGGCTGAGGTGGGTGGATCTTCTGAGGTCAAGAGTTTGAGACCAGCTTGACCAACATGGAGAAACCCCGTCTCTATTAAAAATACAAAATTAGCCGGGCACAGTGGCACATGCCTGTAATCCCAGCTACTCGAGAGGCTGAGGCAGGGGAATTGCTTGAACCCAGGAGGCAGAGGTTGTGGTGACACGAGATCGTGCCACTGCACTCCAGCCTGGGCAACAAGAGCAAAACTCCATCTCAACAAAACAACAACAAAAAAGAAGTTCTCTTAGGCTTTTCGTATCTTATAATAACTGACACTAATAAATTAATACAAATGCATAATAAGTTCCATTTGAGTTACCATTTTAAAACTTAGTTTGAGATGCTGATGTAAAATATAATTATGATAAAAATTAGCTAGATAACTGTATTTTAAATTTCATTTTCTCACTTATTACAGTATTGGCAATTTAATATCTTACAACAGAATTAGAAAAATAACATACACAAATTTTATACTGCCCTGTGATACTTTATTTGCTCTTACTTAATATTCGTCTGATGTAGAATACTGCTATTATTCCTCTTTGCTATTGAAGATAAATTTTGCATGAATCTGTTTCCAATATTCTGTGCTTTGAACTTACTCTCATTTAATTCATGAATATGCTGAAAGATTAGAAAGCTCTTTCTGGCTATAAAATTGATGATATGAAGTCAGAAATGATGCGATCCTTGAAATTCTGTCCATCCACTTTATTTATGAACTGCAAAGGAAAATAATATCCAAAACCCAGAAATATTTTGGCATTGAAATGAATATGCGCCCTATTAACATAGATAATTGAAAACTGTTGACTAAACACAATGGAACAGAGTTGGAAGAGGAGGTCTGTTCAAGCACAAATCATATAGGAGTTGTGTATTTTTAAAATAACTATTTTACAAAATCAGCCATTTGAAATAAAAATAAGAGCATATCTAAATTCTTACATAGCAGAATATAATAAAACATCCATTTGTATCCAAAGAAAACCTAAATGATCTGTAGAGGACATGCTGTATTTTGTGAAAAGAAACTACATTAAGCCTCCTTAGCCATTCATGAAGGCAGTAGGATAAGGAGGAAAGAAAACTTGAACCCCTGAGTCATTTATACTAATGCCGGCTCCACCCTTAATGAGTCATGTGACCTTGGGAAGTCAATCTCTAAGCCCTTCGATTTTCTCATGTTGATAATTAAAAGTTATGTTTAAGAGTATCTAATATTTCTTCTGACTCTGAAACAAAAAGAATTTATAGTCAACCTCTATTCCTTAATGTTTAGCAATTGGGAAGACATATTCTAGGAAGTAATTAATATAATTTTGGGAAAAATGTTGACCCTAAACAATTTGGTTTTTCAAATTGAAGACTGACAAGTTCTATGTTTAACTCCTTCTGATGCAGCTTCTATTAGATCAAAATCCCAAAGGAGAAAATGAGAATTAAAAAAATTCACTGGGCAAACATTTTCCTGTCTAGAATTTTAAGTGTAAATGGATTTTAACAACTGCCTTTCAGTGGTATAAGGTGAACCATCAGCCTGTCCATCGCTTTACTCCTCTGTTGCCCACCCTGCAACCACAAGATGGGGGCTTGTTGGTAGGATTGCAGATATGACTAAGAATCTTACCTGAGTTATGTTAAAGAGAAAACTATAACTGTTTATATTTTTGTTTTGAATGTATTTGCTTCTATTTTGTGCCTTTTAAAAATTTGGATAGAGGTGGTAAAGCAAAGCCCCTTAAGGAAGATGAGCCCCTGGCATCAGTGTAGGATGGGTGGAGCAGAGGAACAGGAATCGGGGTGCATATGGGAGCATCAACAGGAGAGGATGGGAAGACAGAAGAGCTTAAGTCATAGGGCAGTAATAGGGCCCAGGAAGAGAAACACAGCCACTGAAAATTTCCTGTGGCAAGGATGACTAATAACATTTTCTTAAATTGAGAGAGTGATTTGAAGTTTTGTTGTAACCACCCTGTATCCTAGGAGAGCAAAGTGCATTCTGTATAATTTCACCATCCCTCTGCCCCTGATGTCTCCTTTGCTCTGGGAAAAGTGCTCCTGGAGTCAGGTGAGAACCTCAAAGCTCTGACCCCTCTGGCAAAGGCTATTCATTCCCACTCTATGCTCCTTGAATGTTCTTGGCACCTTCTTTCTCCTCTTTAGGAGGAGACACAGCTTATTCTCCTTGTAGCCTTCAGCAAGGTGACCACTGTTTTGCTTACTTCCAGGTACCTTTGGATCTAGAGGTGGTGGGGCTGCCATGCTCCCCCTGCCACGACCAGACCACTCTCCCTTTCTGTTCTATAATCTCAACTCTATTTTCTGATGTTTCTATATTTCCAGTCTTTTAGTGCCATGAGACTAACAGGTATTTCCCTTCAGTACCCTTAGTCTAATCATTCTTTAACCGCTAAAGACCCTATCATGAATCAATCCTGTCACCATTTTACTGTCTTTCCAGCCCCGCATATCTTTATGTTCCTTTTACTGCATGTAAATTCTATGATCCACCACTTTCAACCTCTTGCATACAACCTCAGGTCAAACACTTATGCCTCTCTTACTTTATCATATTCACTTGGCAATTCCCAAACTCACTTCACAAGTGCACTAGCATGCTGTACATAGCTAGAGGGTAACATACCATTATAAGGACAATATCAGTATACATTAATGACCATTAACTTTAAACAGAATATTACTCCACATAGTCCAAATACACATACCCATTTCATTCAATCTCATAAGGACTGGTATCATCCTAAATTTATGACCATTAACTTTAAACAGACTATTATCCCACATAATCAAAGTACATTTCATTTATTCTCCAAGTGATTGATTCACATTTTCTCTTTTCCAGATTTCAATACTTCCTTTTCCACCCTTACTTTCAGCAAGATAGCCTTTATTGAGAAAACAGATTCAACTTTAAGTTCCTAACATCTATCTTTTCTCCTGTTACTAGTGATGAGTTGTCCTTATTTTTGCCTAAAGCCACCTTTACCATCCAATCCCATCCCATCCCATCCCATCCAGATATCACTTCAGCAATTTTTTTACTCTCTCCTTTGCATCCCTTGTTTGTTTTCTTCTAAAAAATGCACATTGGCAAACAATGGTGTATAATATCCCCTATTGAAAACAACAACAAACGCTTTTGACTCATATCCCCTCTTACCACTGCCACATTTGTTTTCTCCTTTCGGTAACATTCCTGAGTCCCTTTCTTCAGTTCTTTTGCTATTTTCTCTTGAATCCAAGCACATAGTCTTTCAAGCCAAACATTTCATTTAAAATTAATTTTTATAAGGTAACCATTGACTTTCATGTTCAAATATAGTTCATTTATAAAATATGACTATAATATATTTAAGTATAATAGTCACTGTCACTCTATATTATTTTTTATTTATTAGCAACTTTTGATACAGTCAATCATTTCCTCCTCCTTTAAATACTCTCTTCACTTGCCATACAGGAAGGCATTGTCTACTGCATGATTTTTTTTTCCTGCTATATTGTTGGCTACTCATTTTAATTGGCTTTGCTTGTTTCGCCTCATCTCTCCAAACTCTAAATGGAGGCATACCCCAAGTTTCAATCTTCAAATAGCTTCTCTCTCTCTTCACTCAATATCAGGCTACAGATGAAGAATATATGGATGATATTTTTAAATGCCAAGAATAGATCAAGTCTTTGGTGACTAGTCTCGCTAGGCATTTAAAAATATCATCCATATATTCTTCATCTGTAGCCTGATAGTCTCTCCTGAATGCCAGACTTAAATACCTAACTGCTTACTTCACATCATGCTTAGATGTCCAATAGACGTTCAAATAAAACTCCCTCCTAATCCTGCTATTCCACAGACTTTTCTATGTAAGGCAGTGATGACTTAACCCTACCGGTTGCTTGGCAAAAACCATCACAGTCATTCCTGACACATCTCTTTCTCTCATGCTCCACATCTAGTCTATCAACATTATCTACTAGTTCTACTTTCAAAATATATACAGAACCTGACCATTTCCTCCCTCCTCTTATTGCTACCACAGTGGTTCAATTACTGTCATCTCTTTCCTGGCTTCTTGCAGTTAACTCTTGACTGAACACTCTACTTTGTACTCTTTTACTTTATTCACAAATAACGTTTAAAGACATTAAGCCAGAACAAGTCACTCCTCTATTTAAACCTTCCAATAGCATCCTACACTCAGAGTAAAGGAAGGACATACAAGTAGTCTTGCTATTCTTTGAGTATGCCACAAGATCTTCTGCCTCGGGGCTTTTGTGGAGAATGTTCTGCCCTTGCAGTTGGTGCCCTCCCCCACGTATCCATTTCAAGATTTTTAATCAGTGTGATTTTCTCACTGAGGATTTTTCTGACCACCATATTTAAAACTGTACCCACCCTTTCTCATCTTCACAACCCTTACTTATTTTCCCTCCTTGCTTTATTTTTATCCAGAGTACTTATTACAATTTTATACCATATTACTTACTTGCATGTTTGTTTTCTGTCTCTTCTCTCCCAAACCCAATCCCCCAAATCCAGTCTCTGTAACCTTCCCCATTTCTGCTGCAGCAACATTTAGGCTATGTATATCAATAGTTTATTTGCACAGAAAAAAAATAGATGGGTCACTTCTTTGCACACAATATATATGTATAGATCATACTTTTATATAGTTGAATATTTTTTTTCAGCATTAAAAGGAATCAATTACTACAGAGCCATAGAAAATGTATTAAATGTGTTAAGTGGAAATGAGAACTGAAATAATATACTGCTGATATGATAATATACCGTATCTACAGATGGATATAAGTGTAAATTGGAAGTCTCATGACCTACTAACTGGTTCTATGAGCAACTACAATCTATTTAACCTGCAGGATACAATTATCTTGTTGGTACAATAAAGGGATAGGTTTAAGGGTTAATTGATTTTTTTTTCTTTTTTTGAGACAGTCTATGTCGCCCAGGCTACAGTGTAGTGGTGGTGTGATCTCAGCTCACTGGAACCCCGCTTTCCAGGTTCAAGCAATTCTCAGGCCTTAGCCTCCTGAGAAGCTGGGATTACAGGTGTGTACCACCACACCTGGCTAATTAAGTGATTTCTTAGTGTCACATTTGATGCTGAACTAGTTTTGTTCTTTTGCCTCCTTAAGCTCTAGGATAAGAACAAAAATTAAAAAACAAACCTGGAGCACAATTTCAGGATGCTTTTATATATATTTAAAATAATGGCATACTTTTAAAAAATAGGAAATTAAAGGAATTGGAAAATTACTTTCTTTACATGCTCTGAATACAGTTGGCCCTCTGTTTCAGCAAGTTTTGCATCCACAGATTCAACCATCTACAGATCAAAACCTTCAGATATGAAAGACTGGCTGTGGGTACTTTGTATCCCATGGTTGGTTGAATTGCGGATATAGAATCAGCAGACAGAGAGGACTGACTGTGCTACATCATTTTAAGTCAGGAACCTGAGCATCCTCAAACTTTGGTATCCACAGGAGGTCTTGGATACCGGGAGCCTCCTGTAGTTAGCATGAGTATGCAGACAGCATAGAAGCAAGCTCAAGACTGTTCTTGTCAAATAACTCTTACATTCGATTCAGGTCTGTAATTCTTGTGGGCAGGTGTACTTTGGAATTTGAAACTTTCAAGATTTCATAGAAGTAGCACAGTGCATAAACAGTACCTAACAACCTGAATGATATCTGGGGAGGCCCCTGTAAACAAATATATTAATACTTATGTAATACAATGCAAAGAATATTCATACTGAGATAGGTAACAACTCTAAATAGCTTTTCTTTCACTCAAAGTAGTTCAGGTGTTTAGCCACTAAACATGTCATACAGAAGTTTCCATTTCTAACTCTATGGCTTTTAGAATTACAGATTAGGGATTTCTGAAATGTCTTAATTATCAATGGTTAGTCAGAAAACAACTAATGTTTTAGAAAGATAAATGTTTAAAAATCCTTCACCTCCTCCACAAGTGGCATTGCAATCTTCCCAGCTTGTATGTGTCCACATGAAGAGGGGCTCAGGTGCTTTAGAGCTCTGGTTTTCTGGAAGAGGGTCTGATGGGATAGTGTATTCATAGTGAAGAGCATAATTCTGATTTTGAAACAGGAGCACCTATAGTATATAAAAACGATCAAGGCAGATGGGTCAAACTAGAGCACATGCAATGTGAAGCATAAAATTAACAATATTGACACCTTAAAATGCTCATTGCATTGTGTGCATTTTGTTGTTGTTGTTGTCAACACATGATTCTCTTAATGCATACTAGAAATGTGACATTATTCTTAAATGTTGATATTGCCATGCTTTTTAAAAGACGAGCTTCATACTTACCTCCATGCTAAAGACATCCTGAAGAAAAGCTAATTTGAGTGAGGTCAGAAATACTAGATCATTTTCTTTCAATTTGATGGACTAAACAGTTTCCCAAAGCATAGTACATGTATAAGATGTCTTTAGTTGGGGGAGGGGAGGAGTGGTGGCAGGAGTATGTGTTCTATCAAATATCAAGGTGTGACCTACAATCTAATAACAATTGTAGAGAAAAGAAAAGATGGACAGGAAGTCACTGAGTCAAAAGAGGAATAGAATAGATGACTTTGGGGATCATCGAACTTCATAAAAGTAGGGCATTTCTAAGTAAACTGGAAGACAAGGATTTCATTCCATGTATGCTTACAGTTAACCTTTAATTTTGGCAAGGTTACTGATTTTCTATTTGTAGTATATATTGTTTCCTTTGAAGTTAAATTTATGTTATATGAACTTTTAATATTAACTTAATTGTACAGTTATGTACATATATGTCAATATTTCAACAAACCATAAAAAATACATGAAAATGAAAGTTGGGTTACACATTGGACTGAGCTGTTTGCAGGGACCATGTCTGTTTTGTTCTCTACTGGTACCCAGTGCCAGGCTCAGAACTGGATAGTGTGGCCACTTAGACATAAATACACCCACACTCCCACCACACACATATTCTAATAAAAAAGTTAATGAGTGTATATATTTATTTGTACATCCATTTTTAGAAAATACATCAAGCGATCCCATGAAATATATCACTTTTATGGATCTAAGGATCTATGAAAACAATCTATATAATATGCCACATTAAAAAACATATCTACCTACATTTTAAAATTATGCTAAATTATTAAAGAACTTTTTTTGTATTTAACCTGCATCAAGGTAGTTGTAATGACAGGTAATGCTCCATAGGAAAATGTAAATGGGCCTAGGCTTAAGTGTCTGAACATTTTAATTATATTTTCTTTACTTTTATTTCTCAGAGTTTTGCTCAGTATATCAACAAAATGCCTAAAATATATTTTGCTGTGTGGATTGGGAGACTAGTGCATTGACTTTGTAAATAATTGTCAATAAAAACAATAATTTTTAAATTCAAATGCATAACATATACAGTGTACTGATTCTAAGTGCATCGTAGCACTTATTTTGGCTTAAATATGTCATTTGATGTTGCCAGTTATAAGTGACTTTCAGCCTAATGAGTTTAAAGACAGACAGTTTAAATGGGTTTTTTTAAAATGACATACCTTGTTTATGGCTATAACCAGACTATTATTAATACATCGTTTTTAAATGTATGGAGTGAACATGTAAATAACAGCTGTTTGTCAATTTGTTTAATTACATTAAAATGTGTCTATTTTTCCTAATAAGCTACCTTTTCATTGACAGAACTTTAGATTGTCCTTGAATATCTAATGCCACTTAAAATAGAGACATTGGCTACAAAACCATTAGCTCTTTCTTAAACCATTTGAATTTGGCAGCATTCTTTGCAAAAAGGAAAGTGTGACCACGTTACAGTAGAGGGGCACATGTTGAAGCATGGCAGCAGAAGGGATTGCCTTTCAAAATTCAGTACAGTCTTTCAATCTGTAATAGTCATTAAAGAAAAAATATCTTAGAAGTGCAGTTTCCCTTGGATTACTGAATAAATCCAGGTCACACAGATGCCTTCTTTTAGACATAGTTCACTGACTTTAATTATGCTTCATGCTTCCAGGAAAAACCTTGGTAATTACCAGTTAGATTAAGGATTCTGCAGCAAGGAAACTCCCTCCACCAACACTAAGGCCTCACATATAGTGTTTAAAAGTCTGAATTAGAAGCTTAATAAAGAAGTCTTAGTCTTATTCCATAAAATAAGAAAAAGGGGGGTTATATTTATTAAAGGCAGGCAACACGATGGCATTTGATGCAACATAATCATTAAATATGGGTTTACTATTGATGATACTGTTATTATAAGTAACCAAATCGTGGAACAAACTAGATATTGTTCACACAGCATTTGTTTCTTCATTTTGTTTTATCTCTCTAGATGGCATAAGGCACAGAATAGGGTTTCCAGCTGAAATTAAATGATAGGATCCAAAGGGATTGTGAAGAGATGCACAAAATGATTATTTAAAGTATACTTACATTTATGATTCAAGGAAGTTTTGGTATAAAGAACTTGAATCTAAGCTTTGGATCCAAGTTCTTTGGATCTCTATGTCAGAGAGGTAGTATAGAAGAGTGATTAATACTTAGTTTATTAATAGCTAAATAATTTATTGGACAATATTGAACACATTGATTAACTTTTCTCATATTTAATTATTTTTAACCTGTAAAATAGAGTCATACATATTACACAGGATTATTTTGGGGATTATATGCTGTAATGAACGTAAAGCATTTTTGGATAGTCTAATTCTTAGTCCTCAATTAATGATGGATATAATTATTATTCTGATTTGGAATAGAAGGTACACACAACACTCACCTTGCTCCCTTTATTTTTGTTGGTAGATCATATTAATTATAGTTATATGAAACCTTGTAATTTAAAATGTGGTTTGTGGACCAGTAGCAGCAGTATCACGTGGAAGGTGGTGAGAAATACAGATTTTAAATCCTGCCCCAAATCCAATGAATCAGAATATTCATTTTAGTAAGAACCACAGGTAATTTGCAGGCACATTAAAGTAGAAGAAGCAAATGGGCCAATATATGATGTGACCCTCTGGCTCCTAGACTAGCAACACACATGTCTCCAATTGAAGAAAATTCATCTTAAATCATGTGGAGATATTAAATAATGCTGCACATCGTGCTCCAGATAAACAGTCAATTGATCGTGTTTCAGAGTTGTTTTATATGTGGACTTAAGGAGGTGTTGAAGTGTCTGAATTTTAGACTTTTGCCACAAGGATAGAAAACTCACACCAGCTATGTGGTCAGTCATTTGGCTCATGTGCTATTAGTATGCACTGCCATAATCAAGGTCAAAAGGGGCACCTGCCACCAGCCTGGACAAAGTCCCATCAGAGAATTTCTCTTCAAATTCTAAATCACTTACATCCAGTCTTTTACTAGTGGTAATGAAGCTTATCATCCCAAACATTCAATTTTTCATAATTCTTTACAAAAATCCATTAATCTAGTAAGAAAATATAATGGTGATTGGGAGTACTGTTAGATATACTTATCGAATTCCTTCTCTCAGGTAGAATAACATTTTATCTAAGGTTTTTATACAGAGTCAGGTAATGTCCAGATAATGTCCATTCATGGATATATAAAACGCTGTGTTTTGCAATATTATAGTATTTTCTTTATAGACATACTCTGCAGTTAGGAACTGTATGTTTTTAGGAAGAATGTGTTTCTTTGGATTCCCTGGCAATCCATCTGTAATTTGCATCTGTAAATTCCCTAAAACATCTTGCTCCTCTTGTAGTAACTGCTATTTTTAGACATCACGATTTAAAACACATTTTACAAAACCCCTAAAAAATCTACTTTTTGAATAATTTTAGATGTCTATGTGACAATTCAAATCTGAAAAACAGATTAGAGAAAGTGCACTAGGAATGTCCCTTGCCATGGGAAGTTGATTATTCCATGTTATCAATTCATTCCCTCATACCAGGAGATGTAAAGGTGCTGTAGTAGGACCTTTGGCAGAGATCTTCTCCCAGAGGCCTCGTCTTACATAATGAACGGTAGTTCCTGCTAAATTGAAGGCTCCAGAGTGTTCAATCTTCCAGTCGCTATTAATAGACTGTTTGCCAGCATCTCGGAGAGCTATAAAGAGATTCAAAAATATAATAGGTATTAACAAGTCAGCTTCATTGATCAATATCCACTACAAATTATTTTGTTAAAAACCATTCCATTCATTTCCAAACAAACGGGATAACATTCCCTGATGTAAAACTGGAGACAGATCTTTTTAGGAAAAGTCTGCAATAATGGCAAATGCCATAAGCTCTCCTGTCCTGTTATCCACAACTATAAAGCCATATTTATCTTTGCCTTCTCTAATCTCCTTGGACCTTTGATATATGTACTCCTTATTTTGGCCCTTAATCATTTATTTTTTAACACATTACTATATTCAGGCTATGTATATCTATTTAGTCTATCCAGTGATCCTATGAGGGCTGTGAATACTGTCTTTACATCTCAGACACGCTCTGTCTCCCCTATGCCCATCCAGAAAAGTACGTGAATAAAGAAGGATCATTAAGCAGCACATTAATTAACAGATCAAAATGACAGGGTTATATGCATTATGACACAATTCAAAGACAATATGTTGAGTTTAAAAACAGACACAGGATCTTTTAACATCTGTTTGTGATCTGCTGTGAACAAGAATGAAAGATAAATGTTATATCTCACCCATAAACAACCATCATCTCTATAGGATTTTATGGAATAATGCTGTTTACATTTTCTTTTCTTTTTGAGCCAATCTGTGTACAATTTAAATAAGATTAATGACATGGAAATGAGATATCATGGTGACCATTTTAAATTAAATTTTTAAAATATTTTCCTTCAAATGATTTTGTGTTTAAACTTTTCGACTCTTCCATACAACTTTCCTGTCTTTCCTAAAGACATGTACATAAAGATTCATTGAAGGCTATGTCAAAATTATATGAAAATGTTTTGATAACTTAAGCCAAGAAATCTTGCTAATTATTATTAAGGCTAATCTCCAAGTATTAGATGTTTGAAGATGTCCAAGTTTTTATCTTGTAAATGAGATATAGAATATGCTATATACTAATTATGTGTATATCTGATTATTTCCCTTAAATATGCAGATTTAGAATTACAAAAAGTAATTGAACATTTAAATATATTGAAAAAGAGTTTCAAATGGATTTTCGTAGAGGTTGCATCAATTTATACTTTCGTAATAGTGACTGAGAGTGCTTATTTCTGAGCGCATCATTGAAAGTAACTTTCTCTTACATAACATTGAATCATGATTGAATAATTACTTATTAAGTATCAACTATAACTCAGACAACATTCAAAGTTCTAGAACCCCCAAAATGAACAACATATATATGTTCTCTGTCCTCATGAACTTACCCTGTAACTGGAGAGCCAGACATTAAATAAGTCACATAGGCAACTTACTACAACATGGTGATACTTGTGTGATAGAGTTGAGAGAGGCTCCTCTGAGGAATGTTATTTACTCAGGAAGTTAGTGAGGGGAAATAAGGGAAGCAGAGAATGGGCATTCTAGACTAAGGGAACCATACATGGAAAGGTCTTAAAGCTCACTGCAGCTTGACCAGGACCAGAAGACCCATGTGCATGGAATCAAACATGCTGAAGCAGATTATGAAGGAAGGAGGCTGGAGAAATGAGGACTAGCCAGACCAGAGAGACCTTGTTAGTATTTTGAGTTTTCCTAAGAAAAAGATATGATGGCCAATGTGGTGGATCATGCGTTTAATCCCAGCACTTTGGGAAGTCAAGGTGGGCAGACCACTTGAGTTTATGACTTCGAGACCAGTCTGGACAACATGGCGAAAACCCATCTCTACAAAAAATACAAAAATTAGCTGGGTATGGTGGTGCCCATCTATAGTCCCAGCCACTCAGGAGGCTGAGATGGGAGGATCGCTTGAACCCAGGAAGTGGAGGTTACAGTGAGCTGAGATCATGCCACTGCACTCCAGTCTGGAGAATAGAGCCAGACATTGTCTGGGGAAAAAAAATGGTAAAACTTTAAAACATTTTGAAAAATATTCTGTGAGAAATGGGCTGGTGTAGGGTAAATTTAAACAGGGAAGATAAGATATAACACTACCATAGCCCAACTGAAAGTAATGGTGGCTTGGATTAAGGGAATGGATAAAAATATCAAGATGTATTTAGGAGTAAAATGGACAGAATATGGTAACTGGTTGTAAATGGAAGTGTCAAGTATGATGCCGGGGTTCTAGGATGAGAAAACAGATGGGTTATAATGAAATGGTAAAAACTATCAAACATGATTGAGGAGAAATACCAGCAGTTAACTCTTTTAAACAATCTCTTTTTTTTTTTTTTTTGAGACAGAGTCTCACTTTGTTGCCCGGGAGTGCAGTGGCCCAATATCAGCTCACTGCAAACTCCGCCTCCCAGATTGAAGCAATTCTCCCTGCCTCAGCATCCCTAGTATCTGGGATTACAGGCTCCCACCACCACGCCCAGCTAATTTTTGTATTTTTAATAGAAACGAGGTTTCACCATGTTGGCCTGGCTGGTCTGGAACTCCTGACCTCAGGTGATTCATTCACCATGGGCTTCCAAAGTGCTGCGATTACAGGCGTGAGCCACCACCCTTGCCCTCTAGTTTTCTTAAAGGATCTACTGTTTTATTACTCTTGAACTTGACAATTTTTTCATTTGCTTATTAGTTACAAATGGATATTATACTTTAGACAATGATAAATTGATAATTAGTGATTTTGCCTAAAAGGCAAAGTATTTCCTTGTCTTTCATTGAAGTGTATTAAGTATTTTGATGAATCTTTTTGGCCTAGATATGTACTATGGTCAGTACAATTCCATTTTTTTTTCCTCCTGTACTTCAGTACATTTTTAGGGCACGATATAAGGAAATATTTCTGGAAAATCTCTAATAAAAATGCCTTTAAAAATCCTGGGGTTCACTAGAGTGTTTTAGGCTCAATTGTTATTTTTGACATTCAGCATTCTCCAGAAAATGGCACACATATGTACCTTCAAATCCACACCATTTAATAGTAGCCTAACATAAAGAATCAATACTTTAGGTATGTATGTTTCTTGCTTTTTGTTTTTAATTTGTTATCTAAAAAATGTGCATTTAGAAATCATACTTTTCACCATGATTGGATAACGAAAACTGCATGAACTCTTCTACTATAAATAACTAGAAAATTAGACAATGTAAGAAACAACTGTTCTCAGACATTGGGTAAATAACAACAGAGAACTGTGATCTCTAAGAGAAGACCAAATGATTTGATCTCTAAAATTGCTTGGCTTTCTGCTTGAAAATATTTACCAGACCCTACCCCGCCATACGCACTGGGAGGTCAGACCCACACAGAGCACAGATGATAAGGACAAGGGCTTCAGTGAGTTGAGGACACAGAGAATGGAGTTCAAATTGGTTAAAGCAGCTGAAGAGATTTTGTTCTCCACAGTTCTTAATGGAGAACAAAAAAAAGACTACATATAAGAAATAAGGATAAACTAATCCTAGAGCAAAGGCTACTTTAGATACATACTGACAAGGCTTTTAAAAAGCCTCAAGAACTTTAGCTGATCTGCAAGTAAATTAACTGTCCAGCAAAATGAAACTCAATACTCGATAGTAAATAGCAAAATACAGTCATTCAGCAATGTCACATTCATAGTATGTAGCATCCAACCAAAAAGTACTAGGTATGGGAAAAAGGGATTGCAACCTATCAAAATCAGTGGAAAAATCAGCCAATAAAATGAGATCCAGGAATGATAGAGATGACAGAACTTTGAGACCAAGGCTTTTATTTTTTTATTTTTTCTGAGATGGAGTCTCGCTCTGTCACCCAGGTTACAGTGCAGTGGCCCCATCTCGGCTCACTGCAACCTCTACCTCCTGAGTTCAAGCAATTGTCCTGCCACAGCCTCATGAGTAGCTAAAATTACTGGTGCCCACTACCATGCCCAGCTATTTTTTATATTTTTAGTAGAGACAGGGTTTCACCATGTTGGCCAGTATGATCTCAAACTCCTGACTTCAAGTGATCTGTCTGCCTTGGCCTCCCAAATTGCTGGGATTACAGTTGTGAACCAGTGCCTGGCTGACCAAGACTTTTAAAGAGCTATTGTAAGTATGTTCAGTATGCACAATAATTCAAAAAAAAATATGTAACATTGAAAAGTAATGGAAACTATGAAAAATGAATCAAATTACACAAAATAGAAAATATATAAAATAGAAATAGAAGAAATATATATAACTTATGATAGTCACAGAATAGAAAAATACACATAATAATTGAAATGATAAATTCACCAAACAGATTTACAAACATTTTAGATATTGCAAAAGAAGTCCGTGAACTTGAAGGAAACCTAATAGAAAGAAATTGACTGTAATCTAAAAAGAAAATAGGCTAAAAAGATGAATAGACCTTCAGTGTCCCATGGGAAATACCTGGTAGAGTCACATATGTATAACTAGAATTCCAGAAATGTGGGTTGGGGCATACAAATTATTTGAAAACATTGAGCTCAAAATTTTTCCAAATTTGATACAGTCTACAAACCTACAAATCTAAAAAATGCAATGGAATCTAAGCCAAATAACCATCAAGAAAACCATACAAAGTACATTATAATCAAACTGCTGGAATCCAATAATAGGGACAACAATCTTGAAAGGGCCTAGAGAGAAAAAGGCATATTAAAACAGGGATGAAAAATTTAGCAATTTACTGGATGTATCATCAGAACTAATACAAGCCAGAAGGCAATACAATTATCACATTTAGAGAGAGAAAACAAAGCAAAACAAAACCAAACAAAATCTAGAATTCTACATCCAGTAAAAATATCCTTCAGATATGAAGGCAAAGTAAATATATATTCAGGCAAACAAAATCTGGGTAATGCTGTCAGCAGACTTGCTCTATAAAAAAATATTAAAGTATGCTTTTCAGGCTGAAATAAAATGGTTCAACATGGAAAGAGGTGTCTATGTGAAGGAAGGAAGGAAGTTGATCCTGGTAAATGTATAAAAATATTATTGAAATTTTTAGTATAATTAACTGAGGCAACATGATTACAACGTATTTTGGTGTTTAAAACGTAGAAATAAACTGAAAATAGGAAATGTGAGAGTAAGATGCATAATAGCAAAAATGAGTGAAAAAGAGGAGTACACCGTTCTAAGGAGCTTACATTATATATAAAGTGGTATAAATGATTTGTAAGGAGGCTGTATTAAGTTAAAAATACTTAAATGCTAGATCAACCATTAAAAATATAAAGCAAGAATTATAATTAATAAGCAAGTAAAGAAGACACTGGAATAGTAAAAACCATACTCAATCCAACAGAAGCCAGAGAGAAAGGAACAAAGAAATTAGGAAGAGATGGAACAAATAGAAAACAAATTCAGTATGTCCAAAGTTACATTAAGTTTAAGTGGACTAAGGACATTGATTAAAAGAGAGATTGTCAGGCTAAAGAAAAGGAAAAATCCCACTGTATTCAATTGACAAGAATGAACTTTAAAAATAAATAGGTTAAAATGAATGGAAAATGATGTAGCATGCAACACTACACATAAAAAAATTGGTTTAATGACCACATTATTATTGTTATTATTTTCAGATGGAATTTTGCTTTTGTTGCCCAGGCTGAAGTACAGTCTTGGCTCACTGCAACCTCCACCTCCCAAGTTTAAGCAGTTTTCCTGTCTCAGCCTCCTGAGTAGCTGGGATTACAGGCTAATTTTTGTATTTTTAGTAAAGACAGAGTTTCATCATACTGGTCAGGCTGGTCTCAAACTCCTGACCTCAGGTGATCCACCTACCTCGCTCCCCGCAAAGTACTGGGATTACAGGCATGAGCCACCACACCCAGCCAGTGACCATATTATTAATAGATACCACAGACCAGGGCAAGAAATATTTTGAGATTAAAAAAAGACATGTTTTTAAAGGTCATTTAAATTAGCATTATCTAAATTTAATTTTTTAAAATGACATAAAATTTGCTAAGTAGACTTAACAATCTTAAGTGTATGCTAGAGTATCAAAATGCATGAAGCAAAAACTAACTTAATTGAAAAGAGACAGAAAAATCTGCAATTTTATTTGAAAATTTCAATGCTTTTCTCTCCTTAACTGAAAAAAATGATGAGTATCAGTAAGAATATAGAAGACCTGAACAAAATAAACCTAATTGATATTTAGAGATTGTATTCAGCAATTCTATTAATAGAACACAATTTTTTTCTAGTATAAATGCATCATTGGCCAATAAATGCTCTAAGTCATAAAACAGGTCTCAATTGAAATTATACTGAATATATTCTCTTACCAGAACAGATTTAAACTAAAAATCAATAACAATATATCTATTTTAAAAGCTAAAAATATTTGAAAAATAATCCATGTATAAGCAACTCATGAATCAAAGTAGAAATCACAGTGTTAATATGAAAATATTTTTAACTAAGAATATATTGTGGAATACAACTAAAGCAGTGCTTACAGGGAATCTTATAGCTTTAAATTGCCACATTAGCAAAGAAGAAAGCAATAAAATTCGTGATCTAAGTTTCTACCTTAAAATGGTAGAAAAATATAAACCCAATGTAAATAGAAGCAAAAAACTAATAAAGGGCAGAAGTCAATTAAATAGAAACTAAATTAACAATAGAGTAATCATTAACACCAAGAGTTTGTTATTTGAAAAGATCAAATAACTGATAAAACTTAAGCTTATCTAATTAAGAAAAATGGATACAAACTAAAAATATCAGAAATAAGAGACAAAATATTGTTCTTATGGGCATTACAGTGTAATAAGGAAATATTATAAACAAGTTTAAACCAATGAATTTGACAAGGTAAGTGAACTGGATTAATTTCTTAAAGACATCAGTTACCAAAATTGACACAAGAAGAAAAAGAATATCTGAATAGCCATATATATACATACATACATATATGTGTATATATATGTATACACATATGTATATATACATACACACACATATGTGTGTGTGTGTATATATATGTGTGTGTGTGTGTGTGTATAGATTTGTACTTGCACATGCCAACCAACTTAGTAACCATACAAATCTTGAGAGCTCAGAACTTCACAGTTAAGGTAAATTGGTGCTGCAAACCGATATGAGGGTTTGATTTGCCTTACAAATTCTCAGGAAAATTGATTTTCTACTTCCACTTAGTACTAAAGTTAATATAGATACATTTTCTTTCTTTTTCATTTTGTGGTACAATTTCTATCTATCCATCACAGTGAAGTTGTAGTTCTTTGGTGTTCTTGCTTTATGCAGGGCTCTCTTACTAGAGTTCCCACTTTGTAAAGGCCTTAGGTTTTGTTTTCTGCCCACAGAGTCCCTGTGGCTCTCAAAGTCTGAACCTGCTTACCAGAATCAAGTGTACGTGGGTCTTCAGAGTCAACCTAATTCTCTGGCTTCCTGTTCCCACTTTGTTTTTGGTATCTAAGGATTCTTTAATTTCTTTCCAGCTCAGAGGTGTTAAGGATTGAATATTGGTGCCCTTCCTCTAAATTCATGTTAAAACCCTACCCCCTAATGTGATCTTATTAGGAGGTGGAGTCTTCAGGAGGTAATTAGGATTAGATGAGGTCATGAGAGTGAAATCTTCATGAATGGGATTAGTGTTCTTATAAGAGTCCCAAGAGAGCTTATTTCCTCTCTCTCTCTCTCTCTGCCATGTGAAGACACAGCTAGAAACTGGCAGTCTGCAATTCAGAGGAGGGCCCTCACCAGAACTCCACCATGCTGGTACCCTTGATCTCACACTTACGGCCTCTAGAAATGTGAGAAATAAATTTCTGTTGTTTATAAGCCACAAAGTCCATGGCACTTTGTTATAGCAGCCTGAAGTAACTAAAATGGCAGGTATATTATAAAACGTTTTTTTTTCTTTTGAATTTTGCTCATTTAAATTTTTTTTTTTAGTGAGAGGTTGTCTGTAGTGCCTTGCATGCAAAACTGCATGGAAGGTAAATATACCCATATGACCTTTTTGAGATTAAAAAAAAAAAAAACCATAAGCTGCAATGATTTTGCAAAGGTATAACATAGATCTATCTGAAGTATTTTCCATTTTAGGCTTTTTGATAAATTGCTAACAAGACAGTAATGCCACAATCTTCAGAGAAGCAAATAATAATTGTATTTAAGAATGCAGTTCAAAGAAAGAATGATGAAAAACAATAATTGTATTGGGAAGGGATTAAGTATCTCTATAAAATAACATATAGTTTGATATAGACAGGTTAATTTGTTTAAGAATTATCAGTTTGTCAAGGTTCTATTTTCTTTTTTTTTTTTTTTTTTTTTTTTTGCTAAAGCTATTTCAAGATGAATATTTCCAATGACTTCCTTCCTATACCCAAAGGAGCGTTTAGGGAATGTGATTTATGAAATGTATCTATTTGCCAAGTCTTTAGGTTTGAAATCTATGATTTTAATACAGTGTCATTTCTTCTTTACTCCAAATTTGCCCCCCATACATGTATCCTACATTAGTAAGTGTTACTATTACTTGCCGGAAACCTAGAAGTCATCCCTGAATTTTTATCCTCTATCAACACTCACATCTATTTTTCAACAAGTTCCATCAGTTCAACTTCTTCAAAGTCTCTGGAAACTACTAGGTGCTTTCCATTTCTATTCTCTTGCTAGGTGTATGTAACTGGTCTCTTTGTCTCCATTCTTGCACCCTTTCTGTGATTTACCAGAGGTGAATTATTATTATTACTATTTTGAGTCAGCAAGTAAGGAATTGTGCTCTTGAATAAACATGGTAACATATTAATAGTATTTTTCAACATTGATTTAATCTCCAGAGCAGCATTCATTCTGGTTAAGGGCATAGATGCTGTTTCTTTCTACAAGTAAAAGACCCTGCTCAGTAAGGTCTAAGGCTAAGCACAAGGAGAATTTACAGTAACTAACTGAGACAGATATGTGATTCAACTTTTAAACTTAATGGTTTTTTAAAAACAAAGAGTGATTGAAGACTTATGTTTAGAGGTCACTAACAGAGAAAAATGATGGGATTTAGTAGAATTGGAGACAGTGATTAGAGAAAAAAACAGTCATTTCATGATTTATACTCTTCTGAGTTAATTCTATACAATTAGTTGATCATCCTAGTTTAAAAGGGGAAAAAGAGGTTATATGGGGTAAGTTTAAAGAAAATGTGTTCAAATATGACATGTACTTTTAAATCACAAGTGTTGCATGGAAGATAATTACTTAATAAAACTAAAAAAGAGACAGCATGGTTCAGTGCCTAAGAACCCAGATGCTATGCCCAGAAGCCTTGGGTTCAAATCTAGGTTCACAGCTTCTTAGATGTATAACCTTGGGCAAGAAACTTAAAGTTTCTGTTACTCTAGTACCAGATTTTAAAAATTGGAAAATTAATAATGACTACTTTGTAGAGGTATTCTGAGGATTTACAGATATATTTAATGCACTGGCCTATACTAATCATTAAACAAGTATGAAACATCTTTTTCTTAAACAAAATTCACCAAAAAGTCTATCATTTCCTGTGTGCCAGACTTTGATTTAGTTATTGCACACAAAGAACAAAATATCTTCAAGAATTAACAATTGAGATTGCCATTAGAAAAGCAAGAATTTAAACAAATAAAAAAATTCAAACAAGGATAAGTGCTATACAGAAAATAAAGAAGAACAATGTAATAGAGAGTGGCTTGGTTAAAGGTCAGTGTATATGGAGAAAAAGTAGTAACTTTGAGTAACTGAAATGATTTCCTAATGCATCACATTAGAACGGTAAAGAAAGTGAAGGATCAAGGAGGACTGGAGTTTTGGCATGAACTACTGGATAGAAATTAGTGAATATGGTAAGCTGAACACCCCCCCACCCCAACATATCTATCCATGTTCTTAAAAGATACATAGCATACAAAATATCTTCTCTGACCACAAAGGGATGAGGTTAGAAATCAAGAACAGAATCAGAAAATGCACAAATTTGTAGAAATTAAACAACACACTCTTTAACAACCAATGCATCCATGAAGAAAAATCACATGGGGAATTAGAAATTATCTGGAAACAAATGAAAATTCAACATACCAAACCTTATGGGACACAGCAAAGGTTGTTCTGTGGGGGGAAATGTATACCTATACACTCTTATATTAAAAAAGAAGAAAGATCTGAAATTATGGCCAAATTTTACAATGTAAGGAACTGGAAAAACAGCAAACTGAATCCAAAACTAGCAAAAGAAAGCAAATAAGATTAGAGTAGAAATAAGTGAAATAGAGAATAGAACACGATAGAGAAAAATCAACAAAACTAAAAGATAGTTCTTTGAAAAGATCAACAAAATTAACAAGTCTTTATCTAGACTAAGAGAAAAAAGAAAAAGACAAAACTCAAATTACTAAAACCAGAATTGAAAGTATGGATATTATAATCAATGCTACAGAAATAAAAAGGATTATGAGAGTACTATAAACAACATTATGACCATAAATTGAATAAGCTAGATGAAATGTACAAATGTCCCAAAACAAAACCTACCAAAACTGAATCATGAAGAAAGAGAAATCATAAATAGACCTATAATTTGAAAGGAGATTAAATCACTAATCAAATATCAAATAAAAGCCCTGGATAAAACAGCTTTTTTTTTGTATGATTTTAGGTAAAGGTCCGACTTCATTTTTCTCCATGTGGATATCTAGTTTTCCCAGCACCATTGGAGAAAAAGACTGTCCTTTATCAGTTGATTGGTCTTGGAATCCTTGTTGAAAATCATTTAGCCATATATACAAGAGTTTATTCCTGGACTTTCTATTCTTTTCCATTGGTTTAGAGTCTGTCTTTATTCCAGTTTTATACTGTTTTTATTACTGCAGCTTTGTAGGAAGTTTTGCCATCAGAAAGTCTGCATCCTCCAGCTTTGTTCACTTTCAAGATTGGTTGACAATTCAGGGTCACTTCCGTATGTAAAGTTCCATATGAATTTTACAGTGGGTTTTGTATTCCTTCAAAAGATGTTATTAAAATTTGAATGCACTTAATGCTACTGAATTCACTGAATTTGACACTTAAAACTAGCTGTGATGGTAAATTTTATGTGATATATATTTTATCACAATAAAAAATATGTTATTGAGGGGGAAAAGATATTCACATCCTAATCCTTGGAACCTATGAATGCTATTGTTATGGTCTGAATATTTGTGTCCTCCCCTAAAATTTATATGTTGAAACTTTAACCCCAAGTTAATGGTATTAGAAAGTGGCGTCTTCTGAGAGGTGATTAGGTCATAAGAGCTCTGCTCTTATGATTGGGATTAGCGTCCTTATCCCAGAGGTCTAGCTATCCCCTTCTACTATGTGAGGACACAGTGAAAAGATGCCATCGATAAATCAGGAAATGAGCCCTTAATGGACACCAAATCCATTAGTGCCTTGATCTTGGACTTTCCAGCCTCTAGAACTATGAGCAATACATTTCTGTTGTTTATAAGCTACCTAATCTATGGCATTTTTATAGCAGCACAAACAAGAACAGTTACTTTTTATGGCACATTTAAATAAGTTACAGATATTAAGTTGAAGATCTTGAGATGGGAGATTATCCTGAATTATCCAGGTAGGCCTTAAATACAATCACCTGTATCCTTATAAGAGAGAAGAAGAGGAAAATTTGAACACAGAAGGAAAGGAGAAGGCAATGAGACCAAGGAGGCAGATAATGGAGCGACAAGGCCATAAGCAAAGGAATGTGGCAGCCACTAGAGTTGGAAAAGGCAAGGAATGTATGCTCTCTCTAGAGTCTCCAGAGATAGGGTAATACTGCAAACACTGATTTTTGGCCCAGTGAAACTGCTTTTGGACTTCTGGCCTGCAGAACTATAAGGGAATACATTTCTATTGTTTTAAGTAACCAAGTTTGCAGTAATTATTATAGTAGGTATGAGACACTAATGCAGTGACATTCACTGTAGTGGAGAACACCACGGGAAGAAGAGGTTTTAGCATGGAGTGGAAATCATATGTTTTATTTGGACTTTTGATTCTGGACTTTCTGTCAGGCTGTTCTTGCAGTGCTCTCATGAAATACCTGAGACTGGGTAGTTTATAAAGAAAATAGATGTAATTGGCTCTTGGTTCTGTGGGTTGTACAGGAAGTGTGGTGCTGCCATCTGCTTGGCTTCTGATGAGGGCCTCAGGAAGCTTACAATCATGGCAGAAGGTACAGGCAGAGCAGGCATCTCACATGGGGAGAGAGGGAGCAAGGGGCAGGTGGGTGGGGGGTATGTGCCACATACTTTTAAGTAACCAGATCTCATGTGAACTCACTATTGCAAGGACAGCACCAAGAGGATGATGCTAAACCATTTGTGAGAAATCCATCCCACGATCCAATCACCTCCCACCAGGCCCCACCTGCAATATTGAGAATCCAAATTTAGCATGAGATTTAGAAGGGACAACATCTAAACTATACCAGACTCGTTATTTCTGAGGTACTTATGAAACTTTTGATAATTTACATCAAATAAACATGTAAAGCAGTAGAGCTAGATGTAATGGGGAGAGACTACAGCAGAGAAAAGAGCAGGACCCAGGCCTGAACCCTATAGTATGGGAACATCTGGAAACATAAAGAGGCTGAGGACCTCACAAAAGAGACCGGCAAGAGACATCCAGTGGTCCTATAAGCTGAAAGGAAAAAAAGTGTTTAATGAAATGAGGAGAGGTCAACAGTTTTAAATGCTGTTTACAGGTCAAGTAACATTGGATTTGTCAACAAGGAGGGCATTTGCTGACCTTAAAAAAGGCATTTACTGCAGATGGAAACAGGAAACAGGACTGGACTGGTTGAAGAGACTGGGAGGTAAGAAATTTGAGACAGCATGAAGATGTCCCCTTTGTAATACTGCCTGGTTTATTCAGCCACATGTGTCAGGTTACTAATACCCATGCTATAATTTAGAATTTTGTATAATTGACAAAATTCTATTTGAGATATCTATATTCATTTCCAGTTTGGAAAAAAGAAAACGTACGTGGAAGTATAATAACCAATTGTCTGCTATTGACTGAATGTACTGAAATTGTCCAGATTATGGCCAGTGTCTCTGAAAACTGGGTATTAGGACTTTAATCTGAATTTGAAAATCTTGCATGATCTATTTGTACCACAGAAAGTAAAATAGATTAAATACCAATTAATTGGTATAAATAGTAATAACTGATAATGAGTGTGTCACATGATAAAGAATTACTTTTATTGTCCCCTTTCCTCAAATTTTTCTATGCCTAGAATGCAACTCCTACTGAAAAAAAATTCAATCTGAGTGTAGATTATGTATTTTTGATATTGCAGAGTAGAAGCAATCATGCAAGCTGGGTTGTTTCTAGGTACAAAGGATTCCTCATTGGGACATTATTGCTCACTTAAGAAAAAATGGGGAGGACATTATTTTGTTACAAAAATAAGCTTGAGAACTTTTTTTTGTGTGTGGAGATAATACTAACACAATGTTACAATTCTGGAAAAGCATTTTAGCCTTCTGCTGACATAATCATATGAGGTCCCTCTATCTCTGGCTGCCAGATAAAACTTCATTTAACATGACTTCATTAGATAGAAACTTTAACATATAAGCATATATATTTTTGACAACTTCGTATTTTTCATATATTTAAAAATCATTAATTGACCTAATTATTAAAATAACTGATACAGTGCTTTCCATAAGTAATACCTAAAATTTAAAAATATTTTCTTCATAGGTGAGTTTTCCTAAAATGAAGCAAGAGAGAGAACCCTTTTCCATTACAAAGTCAAATCCTTTAGTATGTAGAACACTACTTAAAAAATGCCACAAGATTTCCTAACTAAACGATCATTATATATATATACATGTATGCAATTAGTATGCATATGTATATGTGAATGTATGTATATATGTGAAATAAAAATATTTATGAAATATATACATATGGGTATGAATCATACCCTAATCATTCAATTAGGTGTTTTTTGTTTTTTCAATCTTGGACTAACATGTGGAAGCAGTTTTTACCCCTCTGACAACCAGATTGCTTTTGCTCCTGGGAAGTATTGGGTGGGAAAGAAAAATATTCCTACTTGATATGACAAAAGATAGTTCCTGGGAAGTTCAAACATAAAACTAGAAACAGATTGACTTCCTCCTCATCATAGAACTGTTAGGGCAGGGAGTTGGGCTCGTACTTAGATCTTCTCTGTGTCTGTAACACAGGTTACCTAAATAGCTCTTTGCAGGCTTTTCCTCCACAACTTTGATTCTTCTTGCTCCAGCAGGTATCACCAGCACTTCTACGTAACCTGTAAGAGTCAATAAAACATGAAACAAATCTTAGGTTCTTTCAAAATCTCTTTTCTTCATCGACTTGCCTTTTGTTTTCCTTTTGGTTTTGGTTATTGCTACGGTATTTCAGTACTTATGTAAAGAAAAATTTTTATATATAAAAGCTGTCATGATTTCCAGTGAAGTTTCTTGTAAAGATGTCGAGCCTACAGCACTATGGAGGACAAACAGGCAATTTTATTTTATGTAAAACAACAACAAGCAATCTCACTGATACCTTATGAATTGTGAGGAGAGAAAAAAAACAGTGGAACAGCCTGGTTAGAAACACAGTGGATTTTGAAATAGAATAGATAACCTCCGATTTTGCTGTGGGAACTTCTTTAAGTTAGAAAGTGTGAGAAAGAAGAATATATAGCCAGAGAAAATATAGCAGCAGGCCTGGACTAAATCCCTGGAGTAGTTAAGCACAGGACAAGAGAGACCAAGCATTATCTGGAGGATTTTAACAAAGGATTTTGAAACTGGTGCTGGAGACAGTAAGTTTAAGGTCACACCAAGCAATCTAGGGTCACCGCTAAAGATGTCAGACAGCTAAACCCAATATACAATTAGGTGCTTCTCAGGAAATATTTTTTAACAGAGGTTAGGGATATAATGCTTGAAGAGAAATAAAATGATAAGGTAAAGTGAGATAAGAAGAGAAAATGTGCAGAAAAATACAGACTCAAGATTTCACTTAATGCAGAAGAGTGACAGAGAACAGATGCCTACTTTTGCTTGAAGTTATTTTCAAATTATATTAAAATAATATTCCTCTTAGTAGTTCTGTGCAGATCCATGTATCCTACAAAAGTCTACCTTCTAAGCTTTAAAAAAGGCACAAGAGCTAATTCCAGAGTTGTTTCCTGTTTATTAATTATTCATCTTCCTGAGAATGTTTAGCTATTGCAGTGTATACCAAAAGGTAGCATATACCCCACCTGGTGGCAGTCGCTGGAATTAGTGGCATGTTGTTTTAGAATCATGATTTCCATTCAAGAACACTTAATTTAATTAATTTATTTAATTAACTATTGAACACTAAGCCATTCTCAATAACACTAAACATAAAACCATTATCATTTTTTACATGAATAAAATAAGCAGCCATTAAAATGGAAACAAATGCATAATGGCTATTTGCACATAAAAGTCAGGTAAGATGACCTCTGCCCTCAATGAGCTTATAATTGAAGTAGAAAGACAGGCATAATTACCTTATAAATGAGTTGAACACAATGACAAATATCATGTTAAAAATATCATGTTAAAAAGAAAATATGCAAAATAATATCATCAATTCTCTGCTGAAGATTATAAACCAGGGTTGTTTAAACTATCTCCATCTCTGATCACATAACCACTCAAGTCTTCACTGCTATTTTTATTCACAGAAGTAGGATTTTTTTTTCCCTGTTAAATGGTTATAAACATTACTCATACTTGGGAAACACTGTCATCAGCCAGAATCACTATGATTCAGAGGAGAGAACAATTTATAAAGAAAGCTTCACAAAGAAGTAAATAGATGAACTGCTTTTGGAGAATGAGTAGAATTGCTATTCATACAGACGAAGGATGAGTTCACTGTGTATAATGAAGAGTAAGAGATACGTGGTGTTGTTAGTGGCACCTGAATAAAATCTGATGGAATGAGAAGATGTAAGAGAGTGGCTCTGTTAAAGGGAGTTTAAATGCATGCCCAGGAGAATGAATTGATCAATTTGAAACTATTGAACATTCTATAGCATGGACCTTGGCAATTGGATCCTGACTTCAAAAGGCTTTGTCTAACAGTAATACCCAATATGAACAGGGATATATATATAGTTGTGGGTAACAGTGTCAGGACGCTAATGTTAAAATCCAGGAGTAACGGGGCTAAGGGAGAAAATCCAGAAGATACTCTGAAGAAAAAAATTTCTGAACTTGGTAACCAAAAGAAAGTGGGTATAATAAATACTGAACACAATACTTTATTATTAGTTATGTGAGAATGGGGCCATCATTTACAGGAACATCACAGTCAAGAGAGAAATCATCTCATTTTGGTAATAACTGAAAAATGTGGCTTTGCAATTTGTATCTAACAAAGTGGTATAACACACTAGTTAAAACATCCAGTAAGACCTCTGGATCATCTGAAATCTAGAGAAACGTAAGGCTACTGACGTAGCTTTGCAAGATATCCTTGAAGAATCACCAAGTTAAGGCAGGGGGATAAGTGGAGAAAATCAAAAATAGAAATCAAGGACTCAACTTTGGTGATGGTCATAGTTTTTAATAAAGACATAAAATCAGGAAAAAAGATAGAGAAAGAATAATCAGATAGAGAAGAAGGAGATCTAGTCTGTTTCAGGAGTGGGACCCTATGGAAGAGAGTATCTTGTGAAGAATTTCTGGTCAACTGTCAAAAGCTGTATGTTAAACATGAGACATGAAAGAGAAAGGTGACTAAGGAGAGTCCTCTGAGTGTCCCAATCAAGAGGTAATTGTTAAACTCTGAGCAAATAAATTTAGTAAAGTGTTGAGAGCAAATGTTGAATTTCAGAATATTAAAAAGAGTAGATATAACAAAGTAGAGGTAGTATGTGCAAATTCTTGTTTGAGTTTAATAGTACTCTCAGATATGTTATACATTAGAGCTACAGTTATATGTAAGTTTATAGTTATATTTAGAGTGATTATTATTGAGTTGAGATGGCTTAAGGGACAGGTTAGACTGATTTTCAAGAAGAGAAGTAGAAAAATATTAATCAAACACATATGAAGAGAGAAAGCCAATGACTGGGAGTTAAATACTTTTCAGTAAATAAGCCATTTGGCACAGTCGACAATGTAGTGACTTAGCAGCTTAGAAGTTGGATCATGAAGCCAGTGAAGTCAATATTGTAAATTTGATCCTCATGTGTACTTTGCACACAGTAACATCCTATTTTATAACCAGAGATCCCATTTTTAATCAGCTATCTTAAAATGTTGATAGCAGTTTTCATCTTTATGGTAACAACAGTGAAGTAACAAATGCTGTATTTTGAAAAACTGCTGTCTGCTAATCACTATTATAGTTACTTTACAGAAACTATTTTAACCATAATTATAGCCCCCAAGGTAGATATTACACTTCTCATTTAACATGATGAGAAAATAAAGATAGAAGAAAAAACACACTTTCCATCACCGTATTGTCAGTAATTAGCTGACCCAGGCTTTGAACTCAGATCTGTCTGTTTCTCCTGTTCACTTCCTGCTATAATTCACTGCAACTATTTCCTAAAGTAGAAAAAATAGTTAACACTATGACTCTCCCACTGCTGTGGCAAACAACCAAACACACAAAAGCTCTTACAGCATGTCCTCCTTATACTTCATCTTCTTATACAAAGGATAAAACATGTTGTGCCCATTTTCTTCTTAGTATATATTGATAACTATGCAGTTCAACAACTGGCCAATATATAGTTTGCCTTTCATTCCTCTAGAAATTTATCACTTGGCTAGGCAAATTACAATGAAAGACATGATAAAGTACTAAGGGGAACAAAAAACACTTCTTGAATTTATTTTTCAGCTCCAACAAAAATGATTTAGCAAACTCTAAGTAGAGCACAGGGACTGAAAACACCCATGTGTGTCTGTACGTATGCTACTCATACAGTATATACAGTGTGCTTGGCCAACTGGACAAATAGGGCTGCATGACCTTCAAAATTCTAGGAAGTACATAAATACAAGGATAAAATTGTCTCAAGAGAAATAAATGCAATATTCTTGAAGTCACAAGTAGATGGTGCATGTGATAGAATTAATAACTCAGGCAGAATTTTTTAAATTGAAAGTTATACAAATTTAACATTTCATTATTAAACTAGCAAATATTAATGGATCACACACTATGCTGATAATTGTAAATATGGTGTTAAAAGTAGCATGTTTGTTTTTCATTGAGCTTAAGGTCTAATGGGGAAGGAAAGACAAGTGAACATAAAATTATAAATGTGACTAGAGCTAAACCATATGGATACATATATGATAAGCGTCACCAAAATAGTCATTCGTGATAGGCAGTACAGGGTGTTCAGGGATCACTTCATTAAAGAAATGATATTTGAACTGAGAACTAAGTGGTGTCTAGATTTTCACCCGGCAAAGCCAAGAGAAGGCTGATCAATACAAATTTGGAAATTCCAGGTGTGGGTGTGCGTGGTGGAGGTTGATGAGTGGCAGTGGGGGCATGGTCACTTTTAGTACTTGTAAGAACTTAGAGAAGGAAGAGGACCTTGGTGTGAGATGAGGCTGGAGAGACAGACAGGGACAACACATGTAGACATTAAGGTCCAAGCTAAGTATTCTGGTTTATTCCCTGTGAGCAATGTGAAATCAACATGGAGTTGTAAGGAAGCAAGTGGCCTTATTAACCTTTAATATTTGTAGTATCTTAGGCATTGCCATTATTTTCCAAATAACATGCTGTTAATATAACTTACCTACAATGAACAAAAGAAGAAATGAAAGTGGAATAAAAAGGGGGTTTGAAGTAGAACTCTGGGAAAATATGTATTCACATAACTGCAGCCAGAATGAAAAGAGTCACTGATTTTAATGGTATTTCTGTTTTCTATGGTTAGTAGAAATATGAAGTGTTATTACAATTAAAAGCATCAGTGCTAAATGTGCATCAGTATTCTGTGAACTGTTTCCATGCATACTAAGTAAATATAAAAGAATATTCTTTAAAAATTCTAATACCTTTAAATTTCTTTAGTCTTTCAAAAATTTTTTTTGAGCTTCTGCACTATAAAAAAAACTTCTGCCATCATAATCAGGTGGAAAATAATTAAATTTTCCAGTTGAAAGTCTGAGAACTTGTTTCAGCTAAGTATGTATGCATGTATGTATGTATGTATTTCTAAATGAGTGCTGGCAGATTTTCGATGTGTGGGACCTATTGGAGACTAAGAGTTTGATCTGCAATTTACCATAGGCCTTACTTATTTCTAGGCTTTAAGATGTTGAGGCTCACTTATCTTTTATTCTGCTTAGGCCTAGCAACAGTTTACATTCAAACTTTAGAAGTCTGTGACTAATTTTCTTTTCGGAAGGACTCTTCTATCTAAAATGAACTCAGTTTTCTCAATTATTCAACATAAATGGGCTGTTCTTTGTATTAAAGTAGGTTCATGTATTAGCCTCAGATTTCCTGTTCTCTTCAAAAAGGAATTTAAACTAGGAAAATGTTGGTGTATGTAATAGGTGCAAATAAATGATGAAAACAGCATATTTAGGCTGGGCACGGTGGTATATGCTTGTAATCTCAGCATTTTGGGATGCCAAGGTGGGAGGACTGCTTGAGCCCAGGAATTTGAGACTAGTCTATGGAACATAGTGAGACCCCAGTTCTACAAAAACACAAAAAATTAGCTAGGCATGGTGGTGCATGCCTGTAGTCCCGGCTACTTGGGAGACTGAGTTGTGAGGATTGCTTGAGCCTGGGAAGTCAAGGTTGCAGTAAGCCATGCCCCACTGCACTCCAGCCTGGGCAACAGAGTGACACTCTGTCTCAAAAATACATGTATATGTTTTTAAAAATAAAATAGTATATTTGATATAAGCATAACAGTCATGAAAATATATACCAATATTAAGGGTAGAAGACACATGCCCAGGTAACAGACTAATGTAAACACAGAGAATGTTTGCTTCTTTCCAGTAAGCTTAGGATCCTGAGTATAAAGCGTTTTTCTGCACATAAAGCACATGCTGGGGTCATTATATTTCAGTAAAGGTAATATATTTTGTTGTAAATTACTTTAAATGCACACTATATGGATCATTCATATCATTTTAATCTTATATCCCCTGAGTATGAGTATTTATAGATGAGAAAACAAAGTAAGAGAGGATGATCTCTTCTATTAATCTATTTGGAACATTATCTCACATCTTCTGACTCTTCTTGGTCGTATGCTACACTGTCATGGAACCTCTGTTTCCAAAAAGGTACTCCCTGATAATGCAGCAAAAACATTAAGAAAAAAATAATGACAATGGAAAGCTGGAAACCAGAATCCTACTATTCTCAGTGGTTGCTTTAGGCTGTTACAAATCATTTTTTTCAATTGGACATCGTTCTTTGCATTGGAGAATAAGGTCTGTAGAAATCTGATAACATTAGCCAATGCAAATTAGATTATTCCCATGCTGTTCTAACTTATTACATGTACAACAGATGAATTCATATTTTCATTATTGGGAAAGGGGCTTGTTGGAATTTTTGGCTTATATCACATGTATTATATGTCATCACAAAAATAATTTAATACCCATTGCAAGTCTTCAATAGAATGAGAACAGTAATCTATAGGTTAAAGTCAATGTAATCTGTGTCCCCAAAGATTGCAGAGGTTAATACTTATGAAAAAATAAAGAAAAATTACCTGCTCCTCTGGTGTGATTCAAATCCCCTTTAATGATTTTGCATGACTTTCCATTGCCATTGCATACACCACAATGATCTTCCCTTGCAAGAGACCCTAATAAACCATCACAGCCAACTTTCTGTAACAAGAGAATGACAGCACATCATAAATAGAGGTATTCTTTTCTTATTTTACTACCAATTTGTGACAAACCTAGTCTCTATAAACCATATATATTTAATTGTAAAACTTATAAAATGTCATAATATGAGATGTCATAATCTCTGGTACAAGCTAATACAACATGCCAATGTCAAATAACATAATCTGTAAAATGATCATGATAGTGATGAGAGGTTTCTTTCTTTCTTTCTTTCTTTTTCTCTTTGTGAGACGGGGTCTGGCTCTGTCACCTAGGCTGCAGTGCAGAGGCTCCATCTTGGCTCATTGCAACATCTGCCTCCTGGGCTGAAGCCAGCCTCCCACCTCAGCCTCCCAAGTAGCTGGAACTATAGGCATGTGCCACCATGCTGGGCTAATTTTTGTGTTATTTTTCTTGAGACAAGGTTTCACCATGTTGCCCACATTGGTCTCGAACTCCTGAGCTCAAGTAATCTGCTTGCCTTGGTTTCCCAAAGTGTTAGGATCACAGGTGTGAGTCACTGTGACCAGCATAGAGTATCTTTTATAGTAAGCAGTAAATGATACCATAAAGTAATTTGAAAGAAAATATTTTTGAGAAAAATGCAATTTACATAAATCTCAAAGGAAATCACATTTCTGTTCAATATAACATGATTAATTCCTTCTACTCAGCAAAGAACAGATATACTTCACTATATGGATGGCTTAACTTTTAAAGTGATTGTAAAGTAAGTGCTAAATAGTAAATATTAACTTTCTGGAAAACTGAATATAGATGTTTATTTTTACTACAGTTCATGAATCAACTATAGTTTATTCCATCCCTATCTCCTTTGGCACCCAGCACACGAATGTAAGAATGCCTCACAATCCATGGCTGCCTTTAAGGAATTATGAACAGTTGGGAAATTAATTTTTAAATGCTCCCAGTAGAATTTTGTTAATATGAATCTTCTGAGGCCGAATCAGTTGCCTCTTTTCTTGTAAATAATGTTTGCTTCCCATTGATGAGGCAAAGTTGTACATACTCGAAGGGCATAATTCAGTATGTCAATACTGTCAGAAATAAATGGTAGTATTACACAATTCTTCCTAATCAAGAAGGATCTGGAACAGAGACTGATGATGCATCCATTTATAATAGGTTCCAGTTACTGTAGAGGAAATTTTAAAATATTAAATACAACGGAAACAAAAACAGAATCTTTGTGATTGGTGCTGCTGGTGTTGGGGTGGGGGAAGCTAGCAGATTATGAAATGCAGCTGCAGGATGAATATGCTGGGAGCAAAAGTCACATTAAAACTGCACAATACAGCATTCCTTTCTTTTGTTAAGGGGGGCCTATCGGTGTCAAGAGGTACAAAGTGTTAGCAGAGAACTCTGATCAGCAAGTCAAAGCTTATTCAGGGAAAAATAAAGAGAATGTCCGGATGAAAGAAGTAGCCACCACAGGAAACGCTCAGAGCACAACTAAGTATGTGAAGAGAACATTAAGCAGGAGCCTGACCTGGGAGTCCTGGGTTAAGAAGAAAAGTCTCTCCAAGTTCAAATGGGGAAAAATTGAGTAGAGCTAGAGTGCTTTTGAGATAATAAAAGTATCTTTATTGTTCTATCCCTGGTACCCAGATTGTCTCTTGGCAAATGGTAAGAAATCAATAAATAATAGTTCAATTATTAGATACTTTGGTACTTAGTAGTTTCTTAGTTTTTCCTAATCCTGAAACTAGGATTATGCAAGGTCTGTGAATCTAAAGTAAAAGTAAGGACTAGACATATAATTTATAGTTCAAAAATCATATATTTAAAAAATAAAAGATATATTTTATGATTGGTAGTTTTAAGTATCCACACATATCAAAAAACACTCACATAAATCCAAAAGTTGAAGATGAACTACTTTGAAGAGGCAATGCCGCCTCACTGGTAGCAAGTACCTGAAGTACTAATGGTGTGCTGGAGATATGCAAATAGCATGATCATACAGGGTCCAGCCTTCCTAATCATTTTCAGTAAGAGAAGCTTCACAGAACCAAAATGGGTCACCAGAGAAAGCTGTCTGTTTTCAATTGCCTTCCATTCGCTAAGTCTAGAATGCTGTATTCAGCTTTGGTGCTAGACATTTAGTGATAAAACACTCTAGTCAAACCCCCAGTTGTTAAGGGTTGTTAGAAAAACTAAAGAGGCATGTTTTTAATTTTATTGGAAGACTAAATGAAGCATTTTAATTAAAAAGCCAGAATCTTGAAGTATTTTAATGCCATTAGACGTCACAATCCATTTCAAATAATTCTAATTACAATCATCAGGTCCACATAGCATTTGTGCAGAATCTTTGTTGTTGTTGTTGTTGTAATTTTAATGTTTAGCCAGGGACTCTGTAAAAGATTTGGCTTATACAGTATGTTAAGTAAAGAGCATAACAACTGCTATTATATTTGACATGCACAATTTAAAAAATAAATTCATTTAAGACATACAATAATCTAACAGATTTACATATAATGACAAGATAAAAGCTTTACTAGTACTGCATATAGTTCTGAAAACAAAATATGTGTAAGTAAAATATAATATTTTAATGAAAAATTACATTTTGGTGACTGTCATATTCTGCTAAAGAATAAAGGAAATTAATATGTAATCATAAGACTGCTTCTTAAGCCAGTGGTTTTACATGATTCTATGCTTTGAACCTGTAGCATACTGGCAACATATAGAATCTCAGAGCTGAGAAAGCATTTAAGTTTCATGTTGTTCCCAGCTCCTTACCCAGAAGTGCACATGCTTCTGTTGGATCATGGATTAATCCACCATTCACAGCTTGAAATTGTTTTCAATTTTTGGCATTTGTGTGCATGTATGTGTGTATGTGTATGTTCAGTTGTGCATTCTGAGAAAAATATTCATCAAATTCTCAAAGGAGTGTATATAGCACAAAGTCAATGACCAATGGTCGGCCAACTTTATTTTACAGATTAATTAATGCACGCAAATATATTGTAAGTGATTTGCCCGAGAACAATTTCCTAAAGGCTGTCATGGATTCAGTGCCACTCCGCTCAGCAACCTCTTTCATTGCTAAAGGATTTATTTCTCTCCTGCTTCTGGAAGGTTTATCAGAACTCATCTAGAATAAAGAAACCTGCTTTCCCCAAGGTGGTAGGTGACCACTTCTTGGGGCAGCTTGCATCCAGACAGTAGTAGATGCTGGGAGTAAATGGTTTGGTTTTCTTACTCCCAGTGGTGAACTTTCAAGCCCCATGCCAGTTTAAGTGCTCCCCACAGGGTCAGCTAAGGTATTGTGACTGCACCAGAGCCTGATTTCACCCTGTGCCCAAACCTGCCTGTTCCTCATCTCTACATAGATGTTGATCATGAAAACACTTGGCATTTAACTTTGTGCATATTAATCTTCCAGGGAAAGTCAATTTGAGACAGTGGCAGAACCATGACTAGCAACTGCTCAGTTCTACCTTTATCTTTCCACTATGCTCTTCATAATCACTTTAACAGAAATTCTATTTTTCTAAAGATAGATGAAAAATATATAAATGCATGTAAATGGAAATTTTTTAAAAGAAAGAGAAAAGCAAATAAAATGTTTAACTATTGTAAGAAAGTTGAATATGCATTTAAAAATCATCTGATTCAAGTATGTTGATAATACTTGAGTATGCATCATAAGGTCAATTTTATTGATTTCTGCCTGAGGGGTCAGTCTTGGACACAAGGGATGGAGAACTAGAGTGCTTGAATTTCTGGTCTGGAATATTTTGACATAAAATGTCCAAAGTGCTCTAATTTTAAACCTGTACACAATCAAAATCTCAGATTTGTTCAGTTAGTAATGGATTTTATGGAGATCAAGTCATACCCATCATTGCACAGATAAAAAAATGAGGTTTCAAAGTAAATCAGACTTGCTCAAGGTCACAGTCAAGGCAGGACTACAGCAACACCTTAGTTTTCAACCATGCCATGAAGTTGCTCAGTGGTCCCACAATCTTCTTTCAACATATAAATTCTTTTTAGAATGTCTTACCTGGCACCTGCCATTTGCACAGATATCTAGTCCCTGATGTCCACAAGAAGTTCCATCCATCACTTTTTCTGCTAGAAGAATAGGCTGTTCTTTTCCAACAGGAGAGCAAAACAAGGCACATGGTTTTTCTACATACCGAGTGGATAAAAGGAAATATGAAAAAGTGACTCCATAAATATTTTTATCTTAAGCTTCATTTTTCAGAATGGTTATTGAGTACAAAATATAATTCAGTGTTAATTAAGTAATGTAATATTAGAGTAGATGATATTAGAAGGTGACTGTGTGTAGTAAATGAGGTACCTGGAGATGGTCAATGAATTTTAATCATCTAAGAAATCTGGCTTCAAATGATCTTAAAACGTATCATTTGTCATTTTATGGCACAACATATCCAGCACTCACAATGCAGACTTCCTCCCTGAATAATATTGGCACACCCCAATTTTTTGCTCATATTTCTTTGAAATGATCTCATCTTCATCTTTAGTAGACACCAGTATTTTACCTGTTTTTAAGTCCTGGTTATGATTTACCTCATGCTTAAATTCTTTCTTGATGTCTTACTTCAAAATTTCAATACACTAATTTTTATTTCTATGTAGTTCGCATATTCTAATTGAAAAAATGTCTACAGGGAGAAAGAAGAGCCTCTAAGATGAGCAATTCTCATGAAGTTTTCTGTTACTAGGATTGTAGTAACAGTTGCATTCGTAAACAACATGTCTGTTACTAGGATTGTTAGTACAATGCAACACAAATGTTTTGAAATGCAATATCATCCCATCTCGTGAGAGCATCCACAGTTAGTGCAACTGCTGATGTGCTAGGGAGAACTCAGTCCGCTTCACCACTTAGGCAGAAACCGTGTTGCTGTACATGACGATCTCTAGGTTGAGAACCATTATTCCAGATAAATAATTCCTAAGTAGCTGCTAGTCTTCTTTGTGCCTCATTGAGCAGCAAGGTAAGATATCTAGGGTTAAAACACTTGCCTTTTAGGCTCAGAAAGTGGCACAATATTTTTAAAGTGCTGTGTCCATTTCTAAGTCTCCTACAGAGGAGTTGTAGTATTTGGTAACCCAGTAGTACTACTATCCAAATCTGAAACCTCAGAGCAATTTCCATGCTACATTACTACTCTATTGGCTTGACACCAGTCAGGCCCTTTACTGTTTATTAAGCTTATATAAATAGAATGGAAAATAGTTTACAGTCTCTGACACTGATCTTCCCTTATGTCTTCAGTAAAGTTCCACGTATGCTGATGGGATTCTATAAATACCAAATAACAGCCAGAGGCATGGAACAGGGTATCACTTTGCAAAGAGAAGACAGACAGTTAAATGAGCCTTCAGAATTGAACATTTCAAACAGTTTTCACATGTGGCTTCTGAATACTGCTCTCAACAATTTTGGGGAGTTGGAACATGGCCTTTAATGTGCATGGTTTTGAAATTTTCCTTTAAGATGCCATTATAAGCCGCAATAAAGCATTTCAGTGTGCTCTCACACCTCAAAGTAGGTTATGTTTATTCAATGACTGCTTACTATGTCATATCTTTGAACTTAAAAACAGCTGCTATAATTGTAACACTTTAAAAGTGGTATATATAATGTTCTTTCTGGAGTTTTCATTGAAAAGAAGAGCAAACCAGATACATGAATACATAATATTGAAAGGAGTTAGTCTCCTAGAAATTCCATTCATATTCCAAGCAAAAATTCAGATAAAAATTTTTGTATTTCTCCTTTTATAACATATTGCCAATACACTCTGCTGCCATTAGCTGTACAGATGACATAAACATTTGATACCATTCTTCATTTCTGGAGTATACCCTCAAGGCTGTGACATTGTAGTGATCCATGTAACATGCCATACTTGGCAGGCAGGCTCCGTCTTGATTTAAGAGACCAACTCTTTCCAAGATATGCATTAGACATGGATTTCAGCCAAATTTCGGCACACACAAAGTATGCGAAATACCTGAATGTTGAAGCCATGCATCTCTTTTCTCTAAAAATAAATGTTCACTGCTACATTGCTACCCTACATTTAATTCTCCTAGGCAGGGATTTATGTATTACATAACAGATATAGTCACTTGTATTTTAAGGTGTCACATGTTATTAAGACTAGATTTTTAAAAAATATTATATATTTCAATTTCTTCCATAGTGCTATAACACATGCAGGCTAGTGACTGTTGTGTATTTTATTTGAAATACAGATTGATGAGTGTGATTGATACGTGTTGCAAAATCATCTCAAATGCTAACCTGCTGATTAAACAAATAGCTATGGTGGATTATTTTGATGATATACATCACTTTGTAAGAGTCAGGAGTTCCTTTAATTGTGATTTCTAACAGCTTTAGTGTTTTAAGTTGATGCTCATTCAACTCTACTTTCTTTTTATTTGGAGAACACCTATTTTCTACCTCTTATTTCACACATGAGTAAATGGGTTTCAAATAAACGACATTATTAACCCTCACATCCAGTTAGAGTAGACAGAATTAACACTCAAAGAATCAGATAATTTTCATGATGTGAACAGTCATATTGATTATATTTTTACAATAAAAATTACTGGCTATGTATTCAAATTTATTTAAAAAATGTTAATCAGATGCTGAATATACAATAAAGGATACACTAGGGAGAGACATTATAGGCAATGCAGACACATTGAAATGGCTATTACAGGTTGTGTCTGTGGTACTTAGAAGGGACACACAATTTAGAGCATCACAGGGATTCTTTCTAGAGGAATTGACACACACTGAGTCCCAAAAATCAGTAGAAGTTTTCAAGGTAAATAAATAGAGAACAACATCAAAGCTTGAGAAGGAAAACTATTATGCCAACATCCAGCTGGTATAAAGGCCCAGAAACGAGAGCAGCTGTATCTAAGGGGTGAAATGGAAGTCAGCCTGACCGTATAGGATTCTACAAAAGAGAATGATGGAGATGAGGCCAGAGAATTTAAAGGCGGCAGGCCACAGAAATATCCTTATAAACCAGGCACTCAAGTTTGTGCAACAGAAAAGCAAGTGTTACCTTCAACGAGATGTGACACACTAAAGAGGATCAAATGGACATGAATAGGAAGAGTAATAATCATGAGTTTGGTCTGAAACCTGCAGATACGCAATGAGATAAACCAAGGAGGCAGTTGTACATACAAGTTTGGAGCTCAAATGAGAAATCTGGTTGAAGACATAAACTCATGCATTATTTGCATATTTGAAGTCATGGCAATAGATGAGATCACCTAAAAAGAAAATGTAGAGTGAAAATAGAATAGCATTTGGAATAGGCAGAAGGAGAACATGCCAGAGATGTAGTAGGCAAATCAGGTCAGTGTTACAACACAGAAACCAAGCAAGGCATACGAGTGTTTCAACAACCACAGGGGTGGCCAGCCACGTTAATGGTATTTAAGAGTCAAGTACGAAGAGGATGGGAAACTATTTATTAGATTTCGTTTCCATGAGACTCCTGGATGACATTAGAAAGACTTGTGTTGGTGGAATCCAGATTGAAGGGAAGAAAACAAAGGGCTGGGATACAGGCAGGCCTTTTGAGAAGGATGGCTGTGAGGAGAGAAACACGTAAGTGCACCAGCTCAAGGTGGCTATGATCTTGAGGGGAAGTTTTTGTGTTTTAGTGGGAGAGTCTTAAATATGTTAAAAAATTAAATGTGAATGATACAAAAGAGAGATCAACTATATGAGAGAAAGTAGGGGTAATCAATAAGATATCTGAAAAGGGAAGATGGGGATGGCATCCAGGCCATCCGGAAGGACTGGCCTTGGAAGGGAGGAATTAAAATTCTGTCATATAGCAGAATGCAGATGAAGTATCTTAAGTTAGGCTAATGTGTTTTGATAGCAGAAAATAAGGAGATAATCAATCTGATGGCTGCTATATTTCCCACCACACCCACTAGTAGTGGAATAATCTGCCCTATTGTTTGCCTGTTTCCATTACTGCTTGCAATAGAAAGGGTTTCATCAGATGGGGGCACTGAAATGGACAGGCAGTGGAGTTTAGGTTATTAAGAAGAGTGTAATTGGAATGATGGAGAGCAAAGTTGAAATTGACTAAGGGGAGAAAAGAGAGACTGGTGGCAGCATAACCAGTGAAATCAGAGCATCTGTCATCACTTTTGGTAACTGAAACTCAACCCACACCCACAGCCCACTCACCATGGGCAAGCATTGTCTCCGTTTTTTTTTTTTTTTTGCGACAGGGTCTTGCTCTGTCGCCCACGCTAGAATGGCACCATCCTGGCTCACTGTAGCCTCTGTCTTCTGGGTTTGCCTCAGCTTCCTAAGTAGCTGGGACTACAGACACGTGCCCCCACACCCAGCTAATGTTTTTTTTTTTTTTTTGGTTTCAAGCTCCTGAGCTCAAGCAATCTGCTTGCCTTGGCCTCCCAAAGTGGTGAGATTACAGATGTGAGCCACCTTGCTTGGCATATGATTCTTAACTAATAAGGCAGCACATACTTTTCTTAAAATTCTTATTTTGAAATAATTAAATATTTAGAGTAACTTGCAGAAGTAGTACAAAGAGTTCCCACATACTTTTCACTCAGTTTCCCCCCATGGTTATACCTTCGTAACTATAGTACCACAGCAAACCCAGGAAGCTGGCATTGGTAACTGTGTGTGTATAACTCTAGGCCACTTTATCACATGTGTAGATTTGAGCGACCACTGCCACAATCAAGGTCTGAAACTATTCATCAGCACAAAGATCTTCCTCATGCTACCCATCCTTCTCCCCACTGCCATCCCTAACCCCTGGCAACGACTCATTTGTATGAATTTGTTTTCCATCTCTGTAATTTTATCATTTCAAGAGTATCACATGAAATCATATAACACGGGACCTTTTGAGATTGGCATTTTTCACTCAGCATAATGCTCTGAGATCTATCAGGTTGTTGCATGTTTTGTTTGCTCATCTTTAGTGCTGAGGAGTATTCCATCGTTCAGGAGTATGATTTCTATACTGTGAGTGTACGTTTATTTACGAAACTATCAAACTGTATTTTCCAAAGTGGCTGCATGACTTTATACTCCCACCAAGCAATGCCTGAGAGATCCAGTTTCTCCTTATCCTCACCAGCAGTTGGTGTTGTCACCGCTTTTTATTTCAGTTGTTCTAATAGGTATGTGGTAACAGCTCCTTATATTTTTAAAATATATTTTTGTCAATGCTTATGGTTGTTATATGTCATGACAGGTATAAAAAAATGAAAGTTCAGAAGTACTTTGGAGATAATCTGTAAAATAATCTGACTATTGTAAACACTTGGCAAACCTAGAAATCTAGTTAACAAAGATGGTGGTGATCTGGTTGGTCATACCTTCATCCAGGACAGCTTGCCACTGAAGTACATGCTTTGGGGAGGAAGTTCTAACATTATAGGCCTGACATTGCCAGTCTCTGAATCCAGGCAAACCTGCAGGACAAGGTGGATTCTCACATATTCTGTATTGTTTTCTGGGACCATTACAATCCTTTGCTTCAGAACCTAGCCTAGAAAAGATAATACAAATAATCAATTTTATGTTTTTTATGTTAACTACCAAGTTTTTAAATTAAAAGCCATTATATTAATAATATACAATCCTTTATATTTGCTTTTAAAAACTTGAACACATGAAATGATTGATAGTAGTAGCACATTCATATATTTATTTCTTTATATACTTTTCTAATCCTTGATCAATATACCTTCCAAAATACATGAGGAAAAAAAGCCCACTTGCCCGGAGAATGATACATAGGAGTAAAGGGCAGAGAGTGAGGGGAAAATAGGCTTCAAATGCCCATTAAGAAATCTGGTTCTTAGAATTATTCAGGATATGTTTTTATACAAATTCATATAAATTCTTTAAAACTGCATGTGACCTCCACACTAACAGAGTTAAAGTTCATGAGCTGGAATGATTTTCTCACACTATCCTAGAATTCCTGTAGGGATAATGGGGTTGAACAAGCTGATCCTATAATAATTCCCGTCTGCACCTGTGCTTAGCATGTTTCTGTTTTTCATTAGCCTTAGCTTTTGCTGTCATTAATTTTGTTCTCATTCCCTTTCTTACCCTTCTGCTCTTCTCCTAGTTCCTTTAAATGTTCACATATTTTTTCTAATACACATATCCCTGTTTATTGAAATACAATATTTTATAAATTTACTCAAAAAATAACCTTTTGTAGCTTTTATTATTTATTGTTAGAAGGGTTGGTCTTTAATTTCTTCTTAAAGTCAGTTTTTATATAAAATATATAATTTGAAGGACTCTTCTGTTTTCCAATGTGAGTAGAGTTTGAGGGGCTTCTTTTGTCTCCAACATGCTTTATTAGTAAAATCTTTGCATTCCAAAATTGAAGAAATACCCTCCCCCAACCAGGAACTTTGAGTTTACCCAGGACACTTGCGCTCTCGACTGCTGATCCCAGCACTGCAGGTTCGGCTACAAGGACTCCACAGGCTCCACTCTCCGGCCAGATGTTCAGGTGCTGAGGTCCTGCTGGTACATTCTCCAGCTTTACACCACTATTCCAAAAGTTATGTCTTAGGTGAACAAATCAGGGCACAACTGAAAATCATTTGCTGGCCTATAATGTCACTGGAATTGCAATTAAATCAAGTCTACTAGAGCCACAAACATGGAGAATTAGGAAAGACCAAAAATAAGTTGTTTTTGGTCATAGTAATATATTTGCCCTGTTCTCACAGATACAGTCTTGTAGGGAAAGCAGTGCACAAATGTTTGTTACTGTAGCCTTAAGAATTCAGTTCTTATGATGGATATCCTGGAGACAGGATAAAGGTTATGGAAAGGGAATCTGAGGTTGCACAACCAGGAAAGAAAATCCAATATATTCTAAGAAACAGATAATGATTTAAAATGAACAAAAATCAGAGAAATATATAAGAATGGAAAACAAGAAATAAATGTCCTATGTCAAAGCGGACATTTTTTAGCAAATTAAGTAATTTTCATATGATAGGTCAGTGACTCAGGGTACTTTTTAACTTGTAATTTTTAAAAAGTACTATTTGATTTTAGCACTTTCCTCTATTTTCCTTTATGCTTTTTTTAAATTTTTTCTGAAAGAGTTCCCATCAAATTCAGTCACTAACATTATAGCAAGTTGGTTTGAAACATGGGGGCAATTAGAAGCTAAAATTCTGTTATTTCATGCCAGTTATTCTGTAGTTTGCTGGGTATCTATTAACTGGTAAAGATAACTGTGGAATAAGAGAAAGGAGTGTAGTCCCTCTCTTTTTAATCTTTATTTTGTTTTTTTTTTTTTCATTCACTGAAAACAAAAGCAGTGAGAGAGATTGTTAATGGTTACCCAGGAACGGTTGCTAGAATTTGGGGGACAGGTTATCATAATTTCTTCTTATTCCTGAAAATCAAATAGATGATGATCATAGCAAACATGGTAAAAGTAACAAAACCATATTGAGAATAGTAAGATTACAAGCATTTAGATTAGTCATTATATAATGATGAGGTTGAGTAAATTGATCCTCCTAGCCCTAAATGATCTTCTACACTTAATGGCAACACAATTTACTAAGGATTTTGAGGAAATTACAGAAATGCTCTGATTCTCAGCTTGCTCATTTCTAAAATGTGAATAATAATCATATTTACCTAACAGGGATTTTTCAGAGGTAGAATGAAGCGCACAAAAAACAATGTATGACCCATACTAAGGATTTAATAAGGGTTAACTATAATAATAATATAGTTATTAGTATCATGTTAATAATTTCAGAAATCGAAGCAAAATTCTGTACATTCTGATATTTATTCATCTATCTTTATAATTGACTTTGATAGTATGTTTTTATTGCTATTTTTAAAAAAGAGAATTAAGAAGACTATACTACATAGATTTAAACTCAACGTCTTTAAGATTCAAAAAGTTTTTAATCTAAACTTGAAAAACAAACATCAACTCAGAGAATATCAATATGCTGAGACTCTCACTAAATAAATTTGGATTTTATACAAAGACACAGTTTAAAAATTGGAAAAGGAGAAACAGTCAAACTATGTGAAAACTTTTACATTACTTACTTGTTTTAAGGATTTGAAAATGTTATGCCATTCATGGAAAAATATCCAATGTGAAAGTCATCAAACTTCAATTAGTCACATTGTTTTAGCCTACTTTAAGGGTGTTTATGTTTCCCAGAGTGCATATCCTACCTCCTTGGCCATTTAGCAGCAAGCTGGCATTGAAAGACTGAGCTAGAGTTCATGGCAAACTAAAATATGCTGGAAAGGACTGGGACCTAGATTTGTACGTTATTTAAACTATAACACATCTGGCAGATAAAGAGAAATGGACACAGATATGAAAACCAATTTGCAAAAACAGATCAGTAAAATTTGAAGAAAGTATAGCATGATATTTAAAGTTTGTTCACCTTGCAGATAAGCAGATGTCTGGATGAAACTAGAGGGTACCTGCTTTTGAGTCTTCTATATCGTTCTGTGCTTCAACAATGAGGAAAGTGTTAAAGGTTTTGTTTAAACTATTATACAATATATTATATAAGATTATATGTAAAATTATACTAATGATGCTTTCCATAAATAGCATTAGGGTTATTATGGAGAGCAGCATGATTTGTTTCATATAACATTTGCATTTTTTAGCCTTAAAAAAAAAGTTATGTATTGTTGAAAAACTAAAAATATTGTCTTACATACTATTCAGTCTTATTTATAAAAATACTTAGGAATTATATAATATAGACTACCTGGGGACAGTGTATGACCCAACAAACTAATTATAGTTCTATACTCCCAAGTTTTTATGTGGACACGTCTAGGAAGTTCATGAAGGCACACACTTGAAACAGGTCCGTGGAGATATCAAAGGAACCTGATCAGTCTCTGATAAAATCTTGTACATATACAGTGGAAGAGAGAAGAGGAGGGAGGAAGGCAAAAGCTGTGTACATATGCACACTGTGACTATCAGGATATTACAGTCTTCCAATAATAAATTATGATGGTAATTTCAAGAATCTCAATTTGGGAAAGTAAATAACTAAACTATGTAGAATCCTTCCAAGCAGTCTAAAGTTCTAGTAATTTGGTATTTAACATCTCTTTCCCCCTCCCCAGTCCTAGAAAATACTGTTAAGTAAAAAACATACATTTATTATTTTTTTGAAAATAAATCATTTGCCCACTACTTAATCTCTGTGAAATGTAAACACCAACACTTGGATATTTGTATTGTAAACTGCAAAATATAAAAATTATATAAAAAACAACATAAAAAGAGAAGAAAGAAAACAAGTTGTTTTCAATTTTCAATATGCTGTCTATAAAGAATATATAAACCTCTATGTTCAAAATCATTCTGAAGCATAGAATTCTATAAGCACCTTCTCAGATATAATTATACGCTCTTAGATTAACTAGATTTATACAGTTTGATCAATATCACTAGAGTGTTATAAATTACAAAATCCCAAGCTTTGTTTCTTGGTTAGCAATGTACTGAGCTAGCAGTATGTAGTGCTAGGTTGCAAGCATTCAAATATTTTAGCACTACTGAACACAATGGCAGTGTTTGAAGCTATTTTCATGATGGCTTCTACAACAGCTGAAACAGATGAGTATTTGAAGAAGCCCACATGGCCTGAAAAATTGAGAGGTTCATTAGCTATTTCAATATACAAAGCATTGCAGAACCTCTAAGAGAATATCACTAACACAATTATAGGAAAATAAGACATTTTACTTTTGTTTAGTAATTACAGCTTTAATTGCCCAAAAGTAAGTTTATTTTAAAGATCTAAAGAATGCAAATTTTGTTTATACATATAAGTGGAAGAAAATCATAGAAAAAATATTGAAGGTGCTAGATCATAAAAATAAAGAGATTTTTATATTGCTAAAAAACTAAAGATGAATGAGTTATGTGATGTTTGAGGACTCATGGCAGTATGTTTGGTTATCTCTGAATATTACTGCTTTTGTGTTTCAGGGATGATAAAAATGATAGCTGGTGCAAAGTTTTATCCAAGCAATAAATTACTTAGCACAATATCAGGAGGTTTGCTTGATATACACAGGCTCTTATACTTTAGTGTGTATATACTTAAAAAATAAAACAGACCCAAATTCTGATGCTTCATTTAAGCTTAAAGAAAATATTTGGCACAGTCTGTAAATAACTAACTGCTACTTCACAGAAGTTCCCTCTAAGGAATCATTTTCTTAGTGATAATAATAGTGATACAATATTTCTAGTCTTTTCTTTTTTTCAATAATAGTCTGGATTTAAACAATTTGTACTTTTTTTTCTTTTTTAAAATTTTTATTTATTTATTTATTTTGAGACAGAGTTTTGCTCTGTCACCCAGGCTGGAGTGCAATGGTGTGATCTTGGCTCACTGCAACCTCTGCCTCCTGGGTTCAAGTGATTCTCCTGCCTCAGGCATCTGTCACCACGCCAGCTATTTTTTTGTATTTTTAGTAGTGACAGGGTTTCACCATGTTGGCCAGGCTGGTCTGGAACTCATGACCTCAGGGTCATGGCCTCCCAAAATGTTGGGATTACAGGCATGAGCCACCACACCCAGCCTTCTTTTTAATTAAAGAAATTACGTAAGTAATAAATGACTGCATGCTGATGTCAAACAATCCAGAAATGTCTGCAGAAAAGTTATATTCACTCATCCCTCTCATTGCAGTACTCCCAGCCATCAATTCTACTTCCCTCCCAAGAGGTAACTTCTAACTACAGTTTGGAGTTTTGTGTTTATATTTCATTTTTTTTTTTCCTTTGAAACAAGGTCTGGCTTTGTTGCCCAGACTGGAGTTCAGTGGTGCAGTCTTGGCTCACTGCAACCTCTGCCTCCCTGGCTCAACCAATCCTTCCACCTCAGCCTCCAGAGTAGCTGGGATTACAGGCACCCACCATCACACCTAGCTAATTTTATGAGTTTGAAAATATATACTTGTGTGTGTGTATTCACATCTGTATACAAACTGTGTTTTCCTTAAATGTCAAATTGTGCTATAAAGTATCAATATTTCTGACATGCCTATCAACTAATAGTCATGTCTTACAGATGTCTTCAGGTTAGAACATACATATCTCCCTCATTTTTTAACAGCTACATTGTAACCATTCCTCTCCTGATGAATATTTTTATTGTTTCTCATTTCACACCATTACAAACTGCACCATTCCCTAAGCATCTGTGTGTGCGTGTGTGAATGTGTGTGCATCTGCATGCACAGGGGCAAGTAACTAAGATAATTTTCTAGAAATTGAATTGCGTCATTTCTGTCCATTTTTCAAATTGATGTGTTTTAAAAATAAAACTCCATATAATTTTACGTTTTCTTCAAGTATTTCACCATAAGCAGTCTATAGGTTCTTTATGTTGCTGTTTACTTTCAAATGTAATACACATTCATGTTCTTTAGAGGCAAGCTTTCTGATGTTACAGTTGAGTACAGTGATAATTCTACTTTCCTATCACAGTATGCAAATTAGAAAATTATGTAAACTATTGGTCTGTTATCTTGTGATTACGTTAACCATAATTATGAAATACGTGTGAAATTCATCTTCGTATTCCTCAAAGGAAAACTAATTTTCAACAGCAATTATTTAGATCTGGAAGTGTATACTAATAAAATTTTAAGGCCTTATGAAGTACATTAAACTACAGACAGACAAATATTTGCTAATCTCCAAATGTCAACTGGAATATTTTATTGATGATGATTATACTGACAAGAAAAAAATACTCAGTTGCTCTCCTAAGTCAGTTATTTTATACTTGAAAGGATTCATTGGCTATAAGAAATTTTACCATTTATGCTATTATTTGTCCTTAATTTACTTCTCTTTAAAAAGTAAAATTATTCACATTTTTGTTATATTAATACACATATATGACTCTTAACATTCTCGTAATCAACAACAAATTAAAAAAACCCACCACACTGATATTAACAACTATAGATTTTTAAAAGTATAAACGTTAAAACTGATGAAATACCAATATTTTTGTATATATTGAAATGATTCCATCAGTGCTAAGATGAATACAAATGTAACTGGCAGAGAAAATGCAAGTTTCTCATGCTTCATCTAGTGTGCTTATTAAATTCAGGCAACACAAATGACTTACCTTACCAGGGTCACACTCAGTTCCATCCATTGGTGGGTCTAGTTTGGTTTTGCATTCTTTCTCACCTTCTACCTTGCACCATAATCCTGTGCAAATAACATGCTGAAAACAAAGGCACAATAACTAATAAGGGGAACATATCACATTTTTAAGTGAAGCCAATAATTTTTAAGAAAGCTATTTTGATAGAACAACAAAAAATATTTGAATAAAAACATGCGTTAGGTACATAAAATATTAAACCTATAATTGAAATAGTATAGGGCTCATTTATATAATGGGAAGATTGATACATAATGATAGAAAAATCTGTTTAATAAAGTTAAATCTTTTAAAACTTCCTTAAATAAAACACATAAGGTTATACAAGATGATGTAGATACAACAGAAAAACTTAAGACAGAAATCATCCTTTATACTATGACACATGGACCAGATTGGAAGAATAAGTGTTTGTGTTTATGTTGTAAATTCAGTGTTGAATGCCCTAAAGTCTATTCCCACTTATGCTCTGCTTTTATACTTAAATGCCATGGTTAGTACTTTATTTTTTCATTATATATAGCCTTGACCCCTGTCACAATATAGAGCCTTAGTGTGCATGTTTTCATAAATTGTTATCAGTACTTTTCATTTCAGTATGAAGGATTTTTACATCTTCAGAATGCAATGAAACTTTTCTAGGGAAATGTCAAAGGGATTAAAAAAATATTGGGATAAGGTAGCTGAAACATGGCAACAATGAGGAAATGTGAAAGAAAAATTGTCAAAAACCTTAGACACAGCTATAATTGTGGCCAGCTCAGAGACATAGATATGAAGAGGCCAACACACACATTAATAAAGACTATTTCTGTAAGGTGGTTGACATTTTTTTAGACTCAAGGATATTGTTAACAATTGTGCAGAAATATGAAATCCAAAAAGAACATTTAAAAGTGACTTAAAAAATTAGCCTAGTGTGGTGGTGCATGCCTGTAATTCCAGCTACTCAGAAGGCTGAGGCATGAGAATCCCTTGAACCCGGGAGGCAGAGGTTGCAGTGAGCCGAGACAGCGCCACTGCACTCCAGCCTGGGTGACAGAGTGAGACTGTCTGAAAAATAAAAAAAGTGAGTTGAGTATTTACTCTGTAGTGAAGATGACTGTGTTACTACCTATCCAGATACTGGGAGAAGAGGGTGGAGGAGAACAGGTCAATAAAGACAGAACAAGTAGCAGTGGGAAAGACATAATTATGAAAAGGGGAGCAGACCGGTACAATGCGGAGTATGAATATCACGGGAGAGAATAGTAAAGAACAAGGTTGAAAAGACAGAAGAGCCAGGAAAAGACTAGGGACTTTATGTTTGTAGGGAAAAAATAAGCCATTTAGCAGCTCACTGGCAGCAGATTGATAATAGGTTATTTTAGGAAACTTATTCTGGTGTTAGTGTTCAAAACAGACTAAAAATCACAGCAAAATTAAAGTTAACTTATGACACTGTCCATATGTTGCACAGTCAAGTGTCAAATATTTTTTTCAACTTAGTTACTGAAACCACTTAATAGGTCAGTTTAGAAAATAACTTTATAACTCAAAATGCTTGGCACAGGAATCCACAACAGAGATGCACAACTTAAATATATTTGAATAACACATTTAAATTGTAACAGACCTATTTGAAACATATATTCTTTAAATATATTTAATATTTAATTATTCTAATACTTAATTTGTTGCAAATACCAAAATATTATTTTCCTGTATTTTCCTTTACTTTCTGAACTGTTTGTAAGCTTTTAAAATTCAATAGTCTATGGAGAAAGTGAGATATATTTGATTTGCCTTATTTTCTTTGCTGTGACTTTTTTTTCAGCTTCAAAATATACCACACAAATATACCTTATTATATTTAGGATGTGGTTTAGCTTAACTAGTGTCCTTCTTCTAAACTGCCTGTAACATTTGCCAAAAATTAATCTAGAAAATTATTGTGAAGAACGTCTATAAATCATATTTCCCCTTTGTAATATTTTAAACTCTTGAAAATGGGCAAAGTTTTTCAGTACTTTGTGGACACATTTAAGAATATTTCTATTCGCAGATGTCTCACCTGAACATTTTTCATCCTAAAAATTTTCCACCCAGCTAGGAACTTTCTGTCAAGGATGTTTGATAATTATGGGGTCAAATGTTGAATTTTCTTTAGAAGAAAATTTCAAAGAAGAATTTTTCTTTGTTTGCATTTAATAAAACTTAGTTATCTCATAACAATAATTTTTTTATTCAAGTTCATTAGTTAACCAATGCATACTGAACTAAAAAAGCAAATCTACATTGTGGTTTTGGAATAGTGCTTGCTTGTTGAACATTGTTGGTGGTCTGCTTTCTGCCCTTCCACCATTATCTGCTGCTGTTTGAAACAGCAGGTACTCTAACTGATTCCCACTTGAGACACTCAGAGCATACAAGCAAACTTGGCAGCTTTTCAAGATAAGCACGGTCATGTAGCATAAAATCTGGTCTCAGAGATGTCTTTTACCCTTTCTGTTCTGCAGGTCTAGGGATCTTATGGTAAATAAATTACAGCCTTGGTCTTAAAAATAACTCAGAAGTTCAAACCAAACTGCCACAAGTAAAGCAAGAAAATGTTGAAGAAATGGTATAGATATTTTTTCACCTTGAGAAGTGGAATACCTCAGATATGTCATATGAGAGGGACATAATAGCAAACCCTTTCTAAAGGCAGAATGGTGTATTTCGGGTGTTACCTTAGAGCTGAACACTGTCCATATGTTACACAGGCCAAATATTTTTTTCTACTTAGTTGCTGAAAGCACTTAATAGGTCAGTTAAGAAAATAACTTTATAACTTAAAATGCTTGGCATAGGAATCCACAACAGAGATGCACAATTCAGCATTTTCTAGCAAACTAATAAAAATAATACAATATTCCTTTGTTAGCTTCTACAGTTAAAAGAGATTATTAGAAGAATATAATATGTACTTGGATGTTTATCTCAAATAGGCTTTTTAAATGTTTACATAAATGGATTATGTATTGAAATGGAAGGTTAATTGTCTTGTTCAAATATTATAAAATTTACCTTCAAAGCTAACCGTACCCATGCCTTTCTTTATAGCAAATAGTTCCATTAAGATGTTCTGAAATTTATGTTAAAATAAAACAATTTTAACTGCATATGCTTTGAAGTAATAATTAATCCTTGGACATAAAACTCCTTGCTGTTCCCTGCATTACTCTATAAAATACGTTTTCTTAACATTTAACATAACATTACAAAGGTAATTCAGATATAAAATAAAATTTTAGAAACATTCTTTTCTAATAACAGAACTTCATTATAATTATTAAAATAGCTTGTGTGTGTGTATATATGTGTGTAAGAGACAGAGAGTAGTAAAATGGGAAACAGATTTAAAAGGAAAATAAAGCTGAGCTCTAGTTCTTTATAAAGACTAATAAAATTGAAAATTAAGAAAAAAGAGAAGGCAAATAAATACTATAGGAATAAAAAATGAGAGCATAACATATAACAGTTCAAACAGAAAATAGGCATTATAATTAAATCTATGCCAATAAACATGACAACTATATGAAATGGAAAAATTGAAACTTAAAATTTACTATACTGAAACCAAGAAGAACTAGAAAAGCTGAACTATTCTATAGCTATGGAAGAGTTAAACCTGTTAAAAATCTTCCCACAAAGAATACACCTGCTCAAAGACTAAAACTCTTTCAAGGAACTTAGATTCTCAACTCACAGAAACTTTCTAGAGAACAGAAAAAGAAAGCATCACTTCTTTTTAACTTTTATTTTAGGATTAGTGGTACATATGAAGGTTTGTTACATAGCCAAACATGTTTCACAGGAGTTTGTTGTACAGATTATTTCATCACCCATTCAAGACTAGCCTGGCCAACATGGTAAAATCCCATCGTTACTAAAAATACTAAAATTAACCCAGTGTGGTGGCAGGCACCTGTAATCCCAGCTACTCAGGAGGCTAAGGTAGGACAATCACTTGAACCCAAGAGCTGGAGGGTGCAGTGAACTGAGATCTTGCCACTGCACTCCAGCCTGGGCAACAAAGCAAGCCTCTGTCTCAAAAAAATAATGATAATAAAAAATAAATTTAACTTTTAAGTTCAGGGGTACATGTCCAGGTTTGTTTTACAGGCAAACTTGTGTCATGGAGGTTTGATGTACAGATTATTTCATCACCCAGGCATTAAGCCTAGTACCCATTAGTTATTTTTCCTGTTCCTCTCCATCCTCCCACCCTCCACCTTCTAATAGGCTCCCATGTGTGTTGTTACCTTTTGTGTTCATAAATTCTTAGCATTTAGCTATCACTTATAAGTGAGAACGTGGTATTTGGTTTTCTGTTCCTGCAACGTTTCCTAAGAATTATGCCTCCAGCTCCATCCACATTGCTGCAAAAGACATGATCTCATTCTTTTTATGGCTGCATAGTATTCCATGGTGTATATGTTTCACATTTTCTTTGTTCAATCTATCACAGATGAACATTTAGGTTCATTCCATGTCTTTGCTATTATGAACAGTGCTGCAATAAACATGTGAATGCATGTGTCTTTTTAAAAGAATAATTTATATTCCTTTGGGTATACACCCAGTAATGGGATTGCTGGTCAAATGGTATTTCTGTTGTTAGCTCTTTGAAGAATTGCCACATTGTTTTCCACAGTGGTTGAACTAATTTACACTCCCATCAACAGCATATACGTGTTCCCTTTTCTCCACAATCTCACCAGCATCTGTTATTTTTTTGACATTTTAATAGTACCCATTCTGACTAGTGTGAGATGATATCACATTGTAGTTTTGAGTTGCATTTCTTAGTGATCAGCAGTGTTGAGTTTTGTTTCATATGATGGTTAGCTGCATGTATGTCTTCTTTTGAAAAGTGTCTGTTCATGTCCTTTGCCTGTTTTTTACTGGGGTGCCTATTTTTTGCTTGTAAACTTGTTTAAGTTTGCTATTGATGCTGTATATTAGACCTTTGTTAACTTCATAGTTTGCAAAAATATTCTCTCACTCTGTAGGCTGTCTGTCCATTATGTTGTTAGTTTCTTTTGCTGTGTAGAGCTCTTCAATTTAATTAGATCTCAATTGGCTTTTTTTTTTTTTTTTTTTTTTTGAGTTTTGTTGCCATTGTTTTTGGAGTCTGTCATGAAATCTTTCCCCATTCCTATGTCTAGAATGGTATTGCCTAGGTTGTCTTCCAGGGTTTTTATAGTTTTGGATTTTACACTTAAGTCTCTAATCCATCTTGAGTTAATTTTTGTATATGGCATAAAAAGGGGTTCAGTTTCAATCTTCCGCATATGGCTAATAAGTTATCCCAACAGCATTTATTGAATAGGGAATCTTTTCTCCATTGCTTGTTTTGGTCAGGTTTGTCAAAAATTAGATAGTTGTAAATGTGCAGCCTTATTTCTGGGTTTTCTATTCTGTTCCACTGGTGTATGCGTCTGTTTTGTACCAGTAGCATGTTGTTTTGGTTACGGTTACTGTAGTCAGGTAACATAATGCCTCCAGCTTTGTTCTTTTTGCTTGATTGCCTTGGGTATTTTGGCATGTTTTTGTTTCTATATGAATTTTAAAATATGTTTTCTAATTCTGTGAAGAATATCAGTGGTAGTTTAATAGGAATAGCATTGAATCTATAAATTGCTTTGGTCGGTATGGCCATTTTAGCAATATTGATTCTTCCTACACATGAGCATGGAATGTTTTTCCATTTGTGTCATCTGTGATTACTTTGAGCAGTATTTTCTATTTCTGCATGTAGAGATCTTTCACCTCCCTGGTTGGCTGTATTCCTAGGTATTTTATTTTTTATGCATGGCAATTGTGAAAGTGACTGTGTTCAGCAGGCATACTTTTGAGGGGAACTGAAAAAAATTGGCACAAGGTTAGTTCATCATCTTTGCAGCTTTAGCCTGATAGGGGCCCACTGTTGTGTCCTGACATTAGATGTCAACTGGGAAAAACATATTGTCTCTGTAGACTTATGAAGACAGAAACTGAGGCGGTCAGGGCTGCCATAATCTGAAGGGAGAATCTCAGAGGGAATAGAATCAGAGAGTTTAAGTCTCCCCTGGGCACCTGACCCATACACACACAACACACTATACAAATAGCACAGATAAGGAAAAAAATGAATTGATCTAAGATATGAGCTGCTGCCTACAATAGATGAGACAAAGTTTCCAGTTTAAATCTAATTAATGTAATTCCCTGTGAAGACAAAAAACAATCTTTGGAGGAATATAACAGAATGCAGATCCTCTGCAACAGGAGTCAGCAAACTCTTTCTGTAAATTGCCAAATAATATGTGTTTTAGGCTTCTTGGCCAGGTGGTCTCTGTTGCAACCATTCAACACTGCCATTGTAGCTTGAGGGCAACCAGAGAAAATAAATGAAAAAAATGGGTGTCACTGTTCCAGTAAAACTTTAAACCATAGTTTGCTAATGCTTGCTCTACAATATAACAACATAATTTCTAGTATACAAGTAAAAATTACTGACATATGTAGAACAGCAAAATGCAACCCTTTCTTTAAAAATCTAAATAAACAATTCAAACCTGAGTTGATACACGTGTTAGGGTTTTCATAAAATTTGAAACTGACTTTATGAATATACTTAGTGAGGTAATGGAAACTGGCTTGTAATAAATGAAAAGATATCTCATGATAAAAGTTTTAAAAAAGTATACTGAAACTTTCACTTTAGATGTGAAAAATACAATATGTAAAATTAAAAATTGACAATGGATTTGAGCAGAATGGAAATGATAAAAATTCAGTAAGCTTGAAAATAGTGTAAAGGAAATTACCCAATCTGAAGGAGAGAGGAAAAATATTTAAAAATATGAAAGATATGCAGAAAGCTGTGGGATTATGTAAAAAAATTAATGTGTGTAACTGTATTCTCAGGAGAAAAAACAGAAATGTAGAAGTAGGAATGCATTTAAAGGAATTATCACTGAAACTTTTTTCCAAATTTGAGAAAAGGTATAGATTTACAAAATCAATAAGTTCAACAATCCTCCAATGGGATAAATATAGAGTAAAGCATATGTAGACACATTACAGTCAAGCATCTGAAAACCAAAGAGAAGCAGAATATCTTGCACACAAACGAGGAGAAACAACAGATTACTTACAGGGAAATGACAATCCAAGGGCTATACATTTCTCATCATAAACTATGGAGAAGAGAAGACAGAGAAATGTTTCTGAGATGGTAAAGAAAAAGAAAAAAATCCACCTATAATTTTATATCTAGTGAAAATATGTTTCAAAAATTAAGGTGAAATGAAAATTTTCAGATGAAAGAAAATTAAGAGAATTTGCCACCAGCAACCCAACTAAAAGAAATGGAGAAGGAAAATGAAACCAAAGGAACCCCTATCTTCAGGAAGTCATGAAGAACAATGAAAAGGGTAATATCTAGCAAAAAAATAAAAGACTATTTTTACATTCTTAATTTTTAAAATATATGCAATGTGTATAAAGCAAAATGTATACAATTTTATTGTGTGGTCTACAGTGTACACAGATGTTACATATATATAATGATTATAATACAGAAAAACAGAATGAAGAAGTCTAAATGCACATATGTGGTTACATATTCCAATAATTCCAAATGAAATAGTACTACATTAAAATAGATTAAGAAAAATTGAGGGTTTATATTCTAATCCCTAGAGGTGAGTTTGGCAAACTATGGCCTGGAGACTGGCCAACTGTCTTTAGAATTGAACTTTTATTGGAACATGTCCATGCTCATTCACTTACATATTATCTATGACTGATTTGAGCTAGAGCAGCAGATTTGAGTTGCAACAGAAGCTTTGCCACTGACAAGCCTAACATATTTACTATCTGGCCCTTTAAAAACAATGTGTGATCCCAGACCTAGACCCAGATCAGGCCTGTCAAAGAGGTAAAGGATTATAGCTAAAAATGTAACAGATAAAGTAGGATCCTAAAGAGAATTCAAATAATATAAAAGTAAATTAATGGGGATCAGAGGGAAATAGAGAGTTAGAAAATAAATTATAAAATGCTAGACCTAAATCCAAACACATTGTTTAATCAATGATTAAACATTAATGAACTAACTACCTCAATTAAAAGGTCATAATTATTATGATAGATAAATATCAAGACTTAACTACATGCTTATTACAAGAGACTCACTTGAAATAGTACACTCACTTGAAATAGTACACAGATACACTTAAACTAAATGAAAGCATAAAGTCATACCATGCAAAAAATAAGTATACCAAATCAGATTAATATCAGATATAATAAACTTCAATATAAAGAGTGCTACCAGTGATAAAGAAGACTTTTTCATAATGAAAAGAAATGCAATAAGACATAATGCATCAGGAAGACATAACAATAATAACTGTATTAGTGTCTAGCAATAAAGCCTAATGAGGTATGAATGAAAATCTGACATAACTGAAGGGAATAGATAATTGCACAATCATAGTAAGATATTTAAATTCGCCACTTCAGCACTTATTAGAATATCTATACACATACTCAATGAAATATGATTTGTATAACTGTATTAATAACCTTGACCTAATTAATATTTATGAAACACTAACAACTGTGGAAATGCATTCTGACAAATGCATATAGTACATTCACCTGGATAGATTATAAGTGAGTCTCAATAAATTTAAAGATACCATGCAGAGTATATTTTTGGATCTAGAAGTGGAAAGTTTATATAACAGGTGAATGCTTAAGCATTAAAAAAAACACCCAAAAAGTTCCCAAAGTAATTTTACTATATTTCCAGAAGTGGTTTGTGAATTCTGGTTGCTCTGTATTATCAGCAACAATTTTGTATTTTCAATTCTTTAAACTTGAGACATTGCAACTTGTATGCAAATGTAGGTCTTTATGGTTTTAATTTGCATTTCTTGATACAATATTAATGATGTTAAGGATATTTTAAGGAGCTTGTTAGCTCTCTACACATCTTCATTTCTGATTGTTGAAATGTTTTGCCCATTTTCTTGTATTGCTTGGTCTTTTGTTACTATTACAGGGATTATATATTTTGGACAACAATCCTTTGTCAGATATACCTATTATAAATATTTTCTCCCATTATGTGGCTTATCTTTTCTTTGTCTTAACAGAGTTTTCCTAAGATCAAATACTTTATTTTGATAAATTTCAAACAATAATTTTCTGTTCTGTTTTCCTTTTATGGTTCATGCTCCTGGTGTCCTATTAAAAAATATTTCCTCTACATTTTTCCCTGAAGTTTTATAGTTTTGTAGATTCCACATTTAGGTCTATAATACATTTAGGGTTAATTTTATCTTATTAAAAAATTTTTAAAAGATGAATATCCAGTTGTTCCAGCAGAATTTGTTGAAAAGCTTTCCTTTACCTATTGAACTGCCTTGTCAGTTTTGCTGAAATCAATTGTACCCATGTGTGAGAGTCTATAATTGAACTCTATGGTGTTCCACTGAGGAGTTAAGTCTCTCCTTTCATCAACACCACATTGTCTTCATTACCACAGCTTTATAAGTCTTAAATCATGCAGTGTATGTCCTCCAACTATTTCATGTTAAGTCTTTTTAAATCCAAATTGTTGCTGCCTCTGGAATTTTGCAGTGCCAAATTACAGAGACTAGGCCTTCTATAGTTCTTCATAACATTAGGTTGGTGCAAACATAATTGCGTTTTTTGCTATTACTTTATTTCTATTCCAGTCTGTGCATTGGCTTCAAGGAGAGGTTTGAGAGAGTCCTAAAAACTTGGATGAATCAAGTAGATACAAGAAAAATATAAAACTGGGACTTTCCATGTCAATATTTAAAGTCATCATATGATTCAGTCTTACTATAAACTTTTCTATCCATTTAATGCATATGCAATTCATAGTGTACCTAGTCCATAAAGGTAGGATCTTAAGTTTCCTGGAGGTCTTCAATTTTATCACACTTCCTTCTTTGTCAAAAATGGTTAACTCCTATGGGGCCACTTCTTACTGTTTCTAGGGAAAAATCCTTCCATACCTCTGTATTTTTAGCCAAGCTAAGTAATTTCAGGAAGCTATTACAATGACTTGATGCAGTTTGAGCTGACTCAGCCCCAAGATGCCAGATAGCCTGAAGGTACCAGACACCAATTGTTTAGGACTCAGGAACAAGGCCATCCAAGAAGTCAGCCATTAATTCTGCAGATTAATGCAGAAGAGTGAGCTATTATTGCCTGTGATCAAGATGTTTCACCAGAATCTCTACATCTGTGCCTTCAAAAATTTTGCAGATATAAGTTGTTATTCTAAGGGTAAATTTATATCATTAATTGCATAATGCTGATCCCCTAGTGTTTGTGTTGATATATCTGTTTATAAGTATGAAAGAGAAACATCTAATTTAGATGCTACAGCCCAACTGCCTTTGTCAAATTCAAAGTTACCTTGTTTTTAAGATTCTACCTGAAACATACATGTTAAAGGTTGCTGTGAACCCCCACATTACAAAGCTTGATGTTTATTTGTAATTGATTAGAAATGAGGTGGTCATAAGGATGCCTTATTGAATCACGGATAAGCTGTGAGAAACAAGTTACCTGCCCTATAGAATAGGTAGGCTTTCATGTAGTCATTGCATGAATATTTTAAAAAGTTATCATTTTATCTTGATATATTTTTGAGACTCAAGTATTTACGTGAGTGAAAAATTTAGAATCATTACTCATTATTGAATTGATTCACTTATTCATTCACCAAATATTTATTGAGCACTTATTTGGGTTCTAGAGATACATGAAAAAATGGCTGATAACTCTGCTAATGTTAAGGAGCTTACCACATAGGAGATTTGTGTTGTATAACACTTAGGTAAAAAATTGGCAAGTATGCTGACTCCACATAGATCTGATTGATGGTGTATATGTGTGTGGCAGAACTACAGTCATGCTTTGCTTAAAGATGGATATACATTTTGAGAAATGTGACATTAGGCAATGTAGTCATTGTGTGAACATTGTAGAGCGTACTTACATAAGCCTAGATGATATAACCTACTACCTACTTAGGCTATATGGTGTATCCTATTGTTTTTAAGCTACAAACCTGTATAGCATGTTTCCATACTGTATATTGTAGGCAACTGTAAAACAATCCTAAGCATTTGTGCATCTATACATGGAAAAGGTACAGTAAATAATAATAAGTCTTATAATCTTATAAGACCATTGTTATATATGTGGTCCAGTTACTGAAATGCCATTACATAGTGTGCAACCATTTTCAGTCTTCTACAGTTATAACTGTTTTCTCTTATATTTTTAAGTTATACCCCATGAACACGTTATATATTCAGGCATTTACATATAGCTTCAAATAATGGTGTGTCAAACCCTTTGGGATAAAAATATCAATCATCTCAGATTTCATTTTGCTCCACTTTGGCTTTTTCTTTTCATTTTTATTTTTTTACTTTAATTTTAAGTTCAGGGATACATTACAGGTTTGTTATACAGGTATACTCATGTCACAGGGGTTTGTTGTACAGATGGTTTCATCACCCACATCTTAAGCCTAGTACTCAATAGCTATTTTTTCTGATCCTCTCCCTCCTTCCACCCTCCAGCCTTCAGTAGGCCCCAGTGTCTATTGTTCCCTTCTTTGTGTTCATGAGTTCTTATTATTTAGCTCCCACTTAAAAGTGAGAACACACAGTATTTGGTTTTTTTTCTTGCATTAGTTTGCTAAGGATAATGGCCTCCACCTCCACCCATGTTCCTGCAAAAGACATGATCCCGTTTTTTTTAATTATTTTTATTTTTTTATTGCTGCCTAGTATTCTATAGCCTATTATGTACCACATTTTCTTTATCCAACCTGTTGCTCCTGGGCATTTAGGTAATTCTGTCTTTGCTATTGTGAACAGTGCTGCAGTGAACATTCACATGCATGTGTCTTTACAGCAGAATGATTTTTATTTCTTTGGGTATATACCCAGTAATGGGATTGCTGGGTTGAATGGTAGTTAGGGGTAGTTATGTTTTTAACTCTTGGAGGAATTGCCACACTGCTTTCCACAATGGTTGAACTAATATACACTCCTATAAACAGGGTATTAAGTCTTCCCTTTTCTCTGTAACCTCATCAGCATCTGTTATTTTTTGACTTTTTATAATAGCCATTCTGACTGGTGTGAGATGGTATCTCATTGTGGTTTTGATGTGTATTTCTCTAATGATCAGTGTTACTGACCTTTTTAAAATATGCTCGTTGGCTGCATGTATGTCTTCTTTTGAAAAGGGTTCATGTTTATTGCCCACTTTTTAATGGGGTTGGTTTTTCCTTGTAAATTAAGTTTCTTACTGTATATTAGACCTTTGTCAGATGCATAGTTTGCAAATATTTTCTCCTATTCTGTAGGTTGTCTGTTTGCTCTGTTGATAGTTTCTTTTGCTGGGCAGAGCTCTTACGTTTACTTAGATCCCATTTGTCAATTTTTGTTACAATTGCTTATGGGATCTTTGTCATGAAATCTTTGCCCATTCCTATGTCCAGAACAGTATTGCCTAGGTTGTTTCCCAGGGTTTTTACAGTTTTGAGTTTTACATTTAAGTCTTCAGCTTTAAACACAGCTGATCAATCTCTCTTTGAAAAATGTCCTCCTCACATTGCCTCCAGGATCTTAATTTGCTTTCGTTCTATTCCTCTCTCAACATACTTCAGTATTTTGTTTTTGCTTTCTTCTCATTTTCCTAAACTCTAAATATTGCATTGACCTAGGTCTTAGTCCTTGAAACTTTTCTAACTCACTTCCAATTGTTATTTAGTGTTACATCCTCAATATCTTATACTTCTTAATGACTTCCAAATATGTATCATGGATCAGCTTACATCCCTACTTGGATGTGTAACAGATATCTCAAAACATGATCTACAATGAATTCCAGGACATTTTGCATTCTGTTTTCTCTTGCTGTACTCCTCCCAAGATAAATGGATAGCTTGTTCTCCCACTTTCTTCAGATCTCTAAACAAATGTTACCTTTTCTAGGAAAATTCCCAGGTCCCCTTATATGAAATAATACCATCCCAACCCTCTACCTTGGTACTACTCCCTATCTTACCTGAGTTTATATTTCTTCTAAACAATTATCAACTGACATATTAGATATGCATTTGCTTATTTCATATTTCCTCCAACTAAAATGTAAGCTCCATGGAGGTAGGGTCTTTGATTCCTGCTGTATTATTAGTGCTTTGTACAGTGCCCGGAAAGTAGTTGGAACTTAACAAGTATTTGTCAAATCAATGACTAAATTTGTGAACAATCTTTTCTATGGTTCTATCTATCTATCTATCATCTATCTATCTATCTATCTATCTATCTATCTATCTATCTATCTACTTATCTATCTATCATCTATCTATCATCTATCTATCTATCTATCTATCTATCATCTATCAAGTTACTATACATGCTATACTGATTTGGGACTGGAATATAAAAGTGGAGAGAAAATAAAAAGGAGAACATTTCTGGACACCTTAAACCTGAAACTTAACATTATTAGCACAATGTGTAATTTTAAAACAACGCAACATCCTAGGATACTGAGAAACAGATTTAAAAAACCCAAATCAACAGATAAGTTTTCAGAGATCAGAGAAAAATTCTGTGCAGGTAGTTTAGTGGGAAATTATCTTAGGAATAGAGCAAATAACTTAGAAAAAGAAGTCAATTAAGATACTGGTTAAAACTGATAGTATAGGTGCTATAGGAGACAAAAGGAATTTAGTCTAAATACAAGATCTGATCTTTCCAATAGAGAAGACAATACAGCATATAAAAAAGTTTGAATTCCATAAGAGATGTAGAGCATAGTAGTTGCAATGCATTCTGGTTTTTTGGGTTTAGACATAATCTGAGTTTGAATCTAGCATTCTCTGTTAATAGGTATAAGAACTTCAAAGTGTTATTTAACTGCTCTAGACCTCAAATTGTTGATTTATGAAATAGGACCGGACAATAATTATGGCATTGAATGGTTATAAAAATCAAATTACATCACAAAAATAAATGATTTAGCACACTATATGGCAAATATTTAGAGGTCCAAACATTGTATAATGGCACTAGTGAAATTTAACTAATTGTAATATGAGATATTAATAAAATAATTTCTAAAAGCTTGTAAACACAGTATTATGGAAAATATTCTACAGCTTGGCAGAATCATGTGTGTAGCTGATCATCTGCTGTGTTTTTACAGTAGAAATGTTTTGTAAAAGATGAAAATTTTTGATGAACTGATCCATTGACCAGTTCTATCAATTCTCCATACCACATGAACTGAAACGGTCTCCTATGCAATGCTACAGAGACAGTGACTATGGACAGCCTACTTTGTTGCCTAAAAGAATGGTAACTTCAGCCTGTAAAGTGTCTGCCCACAAACCCAAACCTTTATACCTCAAAATTTTCATTTTACCATGAAGATTTAAGGAAGAATATTGTGACCAGACTTTTGATTGTCTAAAGACTCAGAGGTGAAAGCAGAGTGAAGGAGGTTAGTAGATGAGGTCAAAGAGGTACCGAGGACAGATCTTACAGAACCAGTGTCATAACTGTCACACGTGATGTGGAGTTCCAGGATCCATGGCTGTGCCACATGTAAAACCTTTGGAATTAGATCATAATTACATAGCAACGCTGGTTCTTTTCAAGCTCTACTATTACCAGATGAATATTACAGTCTATACAACCTTTCACACATCACATTTGATACACCTCTAACTCCATACATTCACTCATTTTAATTCTAAATCAATTGTTCACTGGATATTTCACTTACTCTGTGGAAGTCCCTAGGCTAGATGCTGGAGAAACTCACTTTGCCCTCATGCAGCTTACACTTTAGTGGGTGAAACTGATCAGAAGCAATTAATAAGCAAATAAGTGCACGACTCTTTTAATAAGAACCACAAAGCAAAGAGAACATTCAGCACATCATAATGTCATATGCTTTGTTCCTTATACAGGGTTTTAATTATGCTGACAGTTACAAGTTACCAAAATAGCATTATCCTCAACAAAGGCAAACTCCATTGAGGCAGTCACAGAAACTTTGGTCAGGTGAAATAGAGCTATGTTTCAGCGATACTTAGCCAACTTACTCTCAGTGTGGTTATCAGTTTATTCATGAAGTACAATGTGTATGTCTGTGTGTGTTTCAGGAGGAGCTGGGAGGAGATAGGCAGATAGGCGATGGGCAGCAGAAAAGGAAAAAAAGGGTTAATAGAGCTAAAATTCGTCCATCAGTTACAAAGGTCATTTTGCTTCATCCTTCAGATTTTATAGACCTAACACTACTGTCCTCACTGAGTAATTACTGACTATTGAAATATTAATATATAAACACTACTTTACCATTATACATTTTCCATTTTCTTCTAGTTTATGTAGAAATGTACTCTCTTAATTTTTGTTCCTATAAAGCATACATTTAAAATTTTAATTTTAGGGTTAAAATATATAGTTCCTCCTCTGCAATTACATGTTCATACATAGTTTTTATTGCATTTTTACCCATTTCCATATAAGAGAGTGCAATTGACCCTCCCTATTTGTAGATTCAGCTTCTAGGGATCCAACCAACCACAGATTAAAAAAAATACTAAAAAAAATAACAATACAACAATATAAAATAATACAAATAATAAAATAACATGGTATAATAATTATATAGCATTTACAATATATCAGCTACTGTAAGTAATCTAGAGATGATTTAAAGTATATGGGAGGATGTGGGTAGGTTATATGCAAATATTACACTATTTTTCATAAGGGACTTTAGCAACTGGTTGTTTTGGTATCTGCTCATGGAACAGGATGTGGGTACTGAAACCAATTCCTGCAGATATGGAGAGAAAACTTATGGGATTTAAAATAGAAGCACTGAACTGACATAATAAAAATACTTCCCTGACTTCAGTGAAATTTTCAAAGTAGAAATTGTTAGGTCTTTGTTTACTGACTTTGATTAAATGCTCACATCTTATTTCTATCACTTCCAAAGTATAAGAAATAAATCCACAAGCCTTTTCTTAGAAAATTTTTCTTTTCTATATTGGGGTGCTTTTGATCCACAAACCCTAAAATAAAGTTACCTTCTCCTACCAATCAATACTTCTAAACAATGAATGAATGCACAAAAAATCCCATCTGGATCCTTACCTGCATCTCCTGACAAAAAGAAGCCAATGGCCCAAAGAGGATCTGGCATTGTTCATCAGCAGTGTATGTCATCCCTGGCAGCTTGGAGGGAACCATCACAGAATTTATACTCTGTGGATTTGTTTGTAGCAAGCAGTTACTGGCCTTTGACCTGGCAATAGGAAGGTATGTGTAAAATTTTTAAATTAATGTAAAAAGCTGATATGATTAGTTAGCATACAACAAGACACATTTTTATAATATAAAAAATATATTTTTACTTTTACTGTAAGCCCTTCATAGAAATTGAATACTCATAGAAATTACTCTATATGTCAAAAATCACTTATTTACAATGAAGATAATCCTAATAATAATTTTCAAGTTAACAGAACTTTTTGGTGTATAAAACACATTCATATGAATTAACTCAGCTGATCTACATAACACTGTGAAGTAGGTGTTATTTTATGCATTTAATAGGTATACAAGCTCAGTATCAGAGTAATTTGCCCCAAAGTAGTATGTGAATGTAAGAAATCAGCTATATTTGGGGATTTAAAGAATGTATGAAAAGCATCCTTAGCTGAATATTAATAGTGTAGATATATTTGTGCTTGACATTGTGATACAACTTTGTATACAACTTTGTAATATACTTTAAAGTGGTGTTTGATGTCATAGAAGTCCTGATTCACGTGAAGACAGCCATAAAAAGTCATGTATGTTCCTTAGGAACTCATTAGGGCCTACAGAAGGGCTGCTGATACAGCTACTGATGGTGTGTTTGAAATCTCACATGCTCTGAGTGCTATTCTCTAGACTATTATGACAAAGAGCATGCACAGACTATATTGTATATATTTTAGAGCAAAGATATGGTAATGTGATAAACATTATAGTTTGATAGCTTTAATAGCCATTTAATAGAAAAAAATAGGCTTAAGTATTTAAATGGTATAGAAAAATGAATACAGTTCATCTGTGCAGTGAATTTAGCAAGCTAGGTGTTCCTGTATTTCTCATTAAGATTTGTTTTAGATACCTTAAGCATCTCATTAACTGCTTTGCATATTGTCTACTGCTTCAGATGATCCTTCTATAATTACAGAAAAAAGTAAAGAACAAGTGCTTAAAATGAAAATTAGAGCAACAGTAATATTTTTTATTTATTTTTCCAACAAGAAAGAAGCTAAGTATTACTGCCACTGAACATGGAAAAGTAGACTCGAGGGCTATGATAATGGTGAAAAGTACTTATTAATGAAAAAATATTCAAAGCGTAGAAGTATTATAAATGAAAAGTGAAGATTTTGTTAGAGGGGCTCTGCTCTGCGTGATAACAGATGTGCTGGGTGATGAACAGTGTGAATATTTCCACTCAGAAAAAATTGAAGAGGCTATTTATACTGGGACAGATTTTAAAAATCATTATAACAATTTTTCAATCTTACAAATAATATTAACTGTGTTTTTTGAAAAATGTAGAAATCCAAAAGCAGATGAGTTAAATAACATGTCTCAAACTGTACATGAGCCAATGGAAAAGCCAGGATTGGAATCCAAGTGCCTTCACTTCTACTCGGATGGCCTTTCCACTTTGCTACACTGGCTTCTCTAGTTAGAAAAGGAAACAGCACACATAAGCATTCACAAGGCAAGAACAATAAGTGACCTCCATACCTGAGAAATCGTTCCAAATCTTCTTTGCTACATTGAGACCATGAAACGTCACCAAGATTTTGTCCTTTAATCCATTCACCAGACATGATATGAAGACCATCAGCACATGATGGGTGGTCATTGTCATGGTTAATGCCCATGCTGGTTTGGAATATGATAAAATTTTAAAATTTACATTAAGCAAATGTTACTTTTAAGCTTTTGATAATTGCAGTTAAATAACGGTTAAAATAATTAAAATAATGGGAGCCAAATTTGTTTTAAGGAAATTAGTTTCAAAATAAAATTAGATTTCAGATTAAGTTACTTTTTAAATTGTTACCCAAATTTAAGGCAAATATTTGTATTTAATTAAAAAAAATTCCTTAACCTACAAAATGACATCTTTAGATCCTTTATACTGAAATGATCTATATATTCTTTGCATAGTAGTATGTATGAAACTCAGAAATAATACATTTATATTTAACCACACTAGATTCTTGCTGTTGCCTGAATCAAATTTGCTTCAAAATTTGAAATGACATCTTTTATCAAATTTGAAACCTCATTCATGTTTTAATTTCCTATGTCTTCACCATCTACTTCATTAGACCATCTTCTTCCTCTTACCTCATATAACACAAATTATCCTGGGAAACTTTTTGCATCCCTGGCCTTCTTTATCTTTTTTAGTGAATCCTGAATCTGTTGAAACTATTCTAAAAGTCTGACTTATTTCTAAATAGATGTTCTAGAAATACCTTAAATTCAGTATGTCTAAGACTGCCTTTCTTACTTTCTCTTTCAACTCTCTATTTACTCCTCTATTGTCTTTTTCTCTGGCTCTCTTTTTATGCTCTTGCTCGCCACTAAGTTCTGCCAAATGACGAATCTTCAAGTCATCATTTATTTTTTCCTTTCCTGAATTATTGCACAGGATCTATTTTATTTACTGTTAGTGGCAAGCCCTGCCAACTCTACCTTCTAAATATTTCACTCAACTGTCATCTCCCTTCTATTCCTATTGTTACTATTAAAAATGATTATATAGTATCCTTATTACAGTGTATACAAAGTCTTAACAATTGCTATGGTATTGTACCTGGGTTCTGTCCCTCTCATCTTTACCAAAATTCTCCCTTTTCCTACTCCTACCCTGCCCCAGTGAAATCTATTTAAAACACAATCTATCTATTTCATTCCTCTGTTTTCTCATTATCCATATGACAATTTCCAGCTCTTTAACACGACACATAGCCCATTCATATCTTCCACATTATTATTAGATTTTTTTCTTCAGCAAAACCAAATGACTTGTAGTTTCCCAAACATTATGTTATTTTTATTTTCTAGCAATTAATTGTTATTTAGCATTTTCTAGGTATCATAAATCATATAAGGGAATTTATAAACTTGAGTTAAACAACCAGATGAAGTAGGATTGATTATAACATGCATTTTGCAGATATGAAGTAACTTGTCCAAGATTATACAATGAGAAATTGAAAAGTAATAATGTTTGAACCGAGGTGCCTGGCTCTAGAGCTCGCGTGATTAACCATTCCACATTGGGCATGTATAAATTCCATCCCCCAACTCCATACCCTGTTTAAAGTGCCTTTCCTTCAGCTTCTTTGCCTGAAGCTCAAATTCTACTTAATCTTCAACGTTAATGCAGTTTAGTTCTATCAGGTTTTCTTTCACTAATCCCTACCTCTCCCATTGGTACCACCTCTTCTCCCCACCACAGGATTCTGTGAACAACACTGCTACAGTGTTTTCTATATTACATTACACATTTTTACTTTTGGTTCACTCTTCAAATTCTTGAGACTCTGTAACCAATGTTGAATCATGGGTTCAATGATCATGTAGAAAAAAAATTATATAGTCTCTTGTGAATTCTCATAATGAGGCCAGTAAAATATTTTTTTGTGAATGAGGGTTAGTACTGAGGAAGCAGAGAAAAGTCCATTTTGGTACATGCAAAGCCTGAGATAATGGCAGGATAGTCCATTGCTTTTTTTTCTTCTTCTTCTTTCCCTGTTATGTTCTAGATAATAAATAAAATTGCTTTCATAATGAAAAATTCACAAGAATATCTACATTGTGTTTTAAAACATGAAATTAAAAGAACTGTTATAGAAATTGCTAAGGGAAATTATAATTTGACTGCCTATGTCTCCTCAAATTAAAATAAAAATATTTTAAACTACCAAACTCTGTTTTTAAGATAAATTATAAATTTGAGTCCAAATTTTTATAATTAAATATGCTTTTGAGGGAAGAAGAGAATATGAAAAGAATAAATAAATTCCATCCATGTCATTAATAAATCAAAACTATATCACCATGCTAACTTTAACTATAAAATATTCTGCTCTAAATAAAACTAAAATACATTATTGACTATTACATTTCACTTTTTGTGTTAGAAAAATTCACCAGTTAATCATATTTTTCTTTCCTATTCTAATTAATTTTTCAAATAGAGTCTGTAGCAATACATATTAATGGAATAACTGACACAAAAGAAGAAGATAAATGTTTTCATACTTTGAAGATAAAGAGGAAAAATAAGAGATTATTTGAAATAGGTATGAACCAGTTCAATTAAAATATTAGAAGGTAGAGTAAAAAGATGTTGAAGTTAGAAAGCAATTTAATCTCTGTATCTTTCCCTGATTAATATGATCAAAGGCAAGTTAAATTACAATTAATAAATGTGTCTCAGTTGCCATTTTTGTTAAATATACTTTCCTGACTGATTTGTTGGGATGACTGCATAAGCAGGACATATTGTGCCTGAACAGTGCCTGGAATACAGGCAGAATCCACAGTGATCCTCTACACTGGGGAAATAAATCAGAGAAATTTATTACATCATTCTAATTTGTCAAAAGATACATAAACAGATTTATCAGTAATTGCATTAAATTTACTTTGCTGTATCTGCTTTCTTTAATGAAAGTGTAGACTTCAGAAAAACCAAGAAAATAACAACAGAAGGAATTTACTTAAATATTAAGTTAAAATAATAAACTATAAATATGGCACAATATCACAAATCAGTAAAAGTAGCTTAATATAATTCTAACTGTATGGTTCAAATGCAGCCCATCAATGTTCTGTATCCTCTCTGCCATGGATTCTGGCTACAGCAGACATCACTGGCTGAACTGTTAATAACAGCCATTTGCCATATGGAACGTGCCTTGACTCTTCCATCTGTGGTGGCATAATCTTTCAAACCACACACAAATGCTACTATTTTTCAAGGGTAACTAGTTTTTCTCAGAAATAACAAACCTTCCTAAATAATGTGTTCCTACAAGGGAAGGAGAGGGATTGCTTCCAAGATTTTGCAATTTGGACATTTTCCCAACAAAGTGTAATAGGATTTTCCAAATATGGATCATCATTTTCCTTTTGGGATCCTGATCCTGATTTTCATTTAAGGAATTAGCTTCAGCCATGAAGAGATCTGGTGATTCAAGCATTGTTTACCATTAGTTAAATTTGCCTAAAGCTGTTTAACTCATAACAGAAAAGATTTTCATTAAATTAGGACAGGGCTTTTTAAATCACACATCTGCAATTGTTAGGAAACACTACTTAGTCCTGACTCTACAGGTTTGAAATAAAACAATTAATTGTGCATTTTAATCTGTGCCAGCTACTTTATTAACTACTGACAATGATGATATCACTTAATCCTCACAATATTCCCATAATGTTTCTATTATCATGGCTTCCATTTTACAAATGAGGAAGGTGCTGAAGTTAGTACTGAAGCTGTGACTCAAACCCGGGCAGTGTGATGCTCACACAGATGAACCTCTAAACTACCACACAATAGTGCTTTTCTTTCTTGATCAAAACTCTCCACTTTTGGAGATGATTTATTGTTTTCTGAATAATTGTAAATGCCTCTGTTCTTTTAGCAGAAATACACCTCTACATGTGGAGCCTTGTAACCAAGTCACATGCATTGCATGGAAAACATTCTCTAAGTAAGACATTAGCAACACCTCTCCACACGCTGCAGTTGAACTACATTTTAATAATCTCAGTTTAAATTCATTTTGACAAAGAGCCTTGGGCAAATAAACTCTTCACTAACATTGTACATGGTTGTCAAGTCAACTGAAAAAATATTTTTATCTTATAAAACTTCTCAACTTGTTTAAAAGTCTTTGCCAGGAAGTTTTGTGATATCCTGCGGAAAGCTGGAGAAGCATTTGGATTTTGAAGATGGTCCCTTTTGATGTTTAAAGAATCAGAGACCAGAAGCCTTATGAATTCACTCACGTTTTTTGGATAATTTGGAAAGGATCTGATTTGTAAACAGTACTATTTTAAAACAGTAGACTTTTTGTGCTGAATACAGTAAGCATTTTTATGACATCATATTTCCCACTAATGCCATATATTATTGGAAACATTAATAATAAAGAAAGAAACAAACTATGACAATGTCTTACTGGAAGTAGATTATATTTATACAAAATGACATTAATTTCATATTTCTTAGAATTTAGTGGGTTTATCCAATTTGATATAATTTCACTATTATGTGTTCATGGAGAAAAATTCAGACATTAAGACATACAAGATATTTCACATCATATTTCTTTTTATATTTTAAGTCATTTCAATTTGTACAAACAATGAAATGTACTTTCATTGTCAAGTCAAAAGGCTACATAAAAGCAAGTTAAAAAATTCGAGGTTGACAAAAGAAAAGTAGAGGTACAAAAAGATATTCCTTTTGACTTTGCTGTCCATCATATTACAGGTTTATCTAATAATGCACATATACTTGTTGAGAACCCACTATTGTGCTGAGCTGGAGTCACAAAAATGAATAACTCAGTTCCTATACTCAAAGAGTGTATTATCTACTAGGATTGGAACACTATCCTTTGCTCATGTGTAGCCAATGAAAGCCTGGATCCTGTTAGTCTTATATTCCTTAAACCTCTCCCACTTATCTGCCGCCTTTCACTTCTATTACTATCAACCAAAATTGGTGCTGATTCTTTCTACTTCTGGATTATTGTAATGCTTGCCTGACTGTCCTCCTGCCATTTAACTCTTTGCCCTATTAAACCATGCTTTAACAGTGCTAGTTTCTTATGAGGGTATTAATACAAAAAAAGCTAGTTTCCTATGCAAAAACTTTTCATTGCACCTGGCAAGCAGAGATTCTAAAAATGTGAATAATGAATCACTTGCATCAGAGTCACAGGGCACGAGGACATTAGAGTAGTTAAAATGCAGATTCACCTGCCTGCCTGCAACAAATTAAAAGAGAGTAGTTAGAGGTAAGGCCTAAGAAATGGCATTTTGACACATTTTCTAGATGATTCTTACTTACTCAAAATTCTGGGAAGCAATGATCTATAGGATAAAATCCATTCTTTATTCAAAACATCTGTAAACTGATATAAATCTGATTTTCATTGTTAATTCCAGCCTAACCTTTTTTATAGTTCCTTTCCATTACAATACCTTCCATTCTAATCTGCATTTACAGACTGTCTGCTTTTAAAAAGAATTCTTCAATAAATTGTAGCCCATATTTATTATTATCTTTAACTTCTGTGACCTTCAAATATATGGTATGTAAGACATACCAGAACTGCCTCGTATTTCTGGTTAATTTAAAATAATATATATAAAATACCTCTACCTAGAATGTAAGTCTTCAGAGAACAGAAATTGTCATATTTTCTTTTTACTCCCTTTAATTATTTAGTTGAATGTCTTATTAAATGTCTACTAATTTATCAACGGATATAGGATCACAGAAACACTAAATATGCTATAATTAGAGATGTGAAACTACCATGGCCTCTCGCCAACACAGAGAAACTGTGAGCCTAAAAAGTTAATAGATGATCTACGCCACGAAGATTGCTTGCTTTACTCTAGGACATCCATTTGCCAAGAAACATTAGAGAATTGCAAACAGAAAGCCAATTCTTCCAAGGTCATTCATTAGCTGGGTGATTTTTTTCCCTCTTACACTTACTCCAACATCCAAACCTACATTTGGAAAGAATGTGGTGTGGGAGCATGTATGGTTATTGCAGCACTGTTCATAATAGCAAAAACTTGGAACAAACCCGAATACCCATCAAGGATAGACTGGATAAAGAAAATGTGGCACATATATACTGTGGAATACTATGCAGCCATAAAAAGGATGAGTTCATGTCCTTGGCAGGGACATGGATGAAGCTGGAAACCATCATTCTCAGCAAACTAACACAGAAACAGAAAACCAAACACTGCATGTACTCACTCCTAAGCAGGAGTTGAACAATGAGAACACACGGACACAGGGATGGGAACCTTACACACCGGGGCCTGTCATGGGTTGAGGGTTAGGGGATGGATAGCATTAGGAGAAATACCTATTGTAGATGACAGGTTGATGGGATCAGCAAGCCACCATAGCACATCTATACCTACGTAACAAACCTGCATGTTCCTCACATGTATCTTAGAACTTAAAGTACTAAAAAAAACTTTAAAAAAAAAAGAATCTGGTAAGGAAGAGCTGCCACATGTATACCGGCTGAATTCTATTATAATTAACTTAGAAAAACTGCTTACTACTCTACATAGTATCATTGTCTAAATAAAATACCAAAAAGCAAAAGCTGCATTAGTAGTGTACAAGAGTCTTCATGATAAGTAAACTTCCTGTCAATCTGGTTAAAAACCTCTAAAAGATATGAAATCACTCCAAGAAAGAACAGAACAATGAAAGGCCACTGAAGGCGGAAAATCTCCTTTTCACATTAAGTTATTTATAAAATAACTTCAATACTACTAATTACTGTTATCATTCAATCACTCTGTATTATGTGCCAATCATTGTGCCATGACATTAGAGTATCACAAATCCTAACAATGAACCTTGAAATTAAAAACTATCCAAATTTTAGGAATAAAGGAAATGAATACAAACAGATTGATTTATCCAAATCTTGTTCATTAAGTAGCTGGCAGAACAAGAATTCAAGCCCAAGGCTGTATGTCTAATTATGCACTTTCCCTCTCACCTATCTACTTAGGTAGTCTTTAACATTTACCAAGGCATTTGTGCCAGACGAAGATACCTGTGACATCTGCTATAGAAAATTCTAAGTACAATGGGGACAGTAAATTTAGATAGCCATTACCAATTTTAGTTGGTCAACAACAGTAACTACAAAAAATTAATTTTCAACATTTTAAAAAGGATTTCTAGAAGTAAGATCGTATTTGTTTTTTTGTCTGTCATAACAATTTATTATTATTTTTTATCTATTTCACATTCTAGAAGTCTTAGGGGATGATGTACTTTATATTTACTTGTTATTTTTTTGAGACAGAGTCTAGGTGTATTGTCCAGGCTGTACTGTAGTGGTGTGATCTCGACTCACTGCAACCTCTGCCTCCTGGGTTCAAGCAATTCTCGTGCCTCAAGCTGGCATGTTGTCCAGACTGGTCTTGAACTCCTGAACTCAAGTGTTCCACCTACCTCGGCCTCCCAAAGTGCTGGAATTATAGGTGTGCTCCACTGTGAGCCATTGTAACTGGTCTTTATTTAGTTCTTAGTATATATCTAATCTCCTCTTAGAGCATATCCTCTCTTCTTAGAGCAGATAAACTGCTGTACATCAATGCAAATGAATGCCAAATTTTATTCACTTCTGAAAAGGACTCTTCTTGGAAACTGAGAGAGTAACCAAATCTAATGTATGCCTCCTGAGGCATATGCTAACTTCTTTAACTATAGTCATCATGCTGTACATTAGGTCTCCAGGATTTATTCATCTTATAACTGAAGGATTGTAACCTTTGACCAATATCTCACATTTCCCCACATCCCACAGCTCCTGGTAACCACCATTCATCTGTTACTATGAGTTTGACATTGTTTTTGGATTCCACATACAAGTAAGATCATGCAGTAATTGTTTTACTGTGTCTGGCTTATTTCACTTAGCAAAATGCCCTCAAGTTTCATCCACATTTTTGCAAATAGTTGAATTTCCTTCTTTTTAAAGATGTAGCAATATTTCATTATATTTATGTATACATACACACATATATAATTCCATTTGTATAATGAATATTCTGTTGTATATATACATATATACTAATAATACATATATAATCAATATTCCATTATATATATAGAATTCTGCTTATATAATGGAAAAATATATATACGTGTTTATGTGTGTGTGTGTGTGTGTGTGTGTGTATATATATATATGCATACACTCCCCTTCCCCCACGTTTTCATTATACATTCATCTGTTGACAGACACAGGTTGTTTTCACACCTTGGCAGGTATATTTCCATACCTATTGTGAATTAACAGAATTTCAGGTTAAATATTCCTATTACTACAATTGCTAGATTTGGCCCTTGCACGTTCATAACTTTAGGATTTGCATGAAATAGTTGGATAGGCCTGTAACCAGACTTTAAGGTAGACTCATTGTAACTGAAATACAATTAACTATTGTATTTTCATACAATTTATCTTAAATAGGAATTCAAAATATGTGCCAAAAAGGAAAATATATATTGCCATTGTATTTGTACAGCAATGAAACCATATTTTCTCATAAAATCATATTACTTAGTCAAGGCAATTGCATTCCTTGAAATCTGATTCCTCCACTCTGGGACTCAACTGCCTTATGTCCTGGACCTCAGGATGACCAACAGATGAGCATACATACAACAAACTTTTATTCACTCCTACAGCAAATGTTTGAGTACTTATGATAAATAATACATTCAACTTTGTGCTGTGAGGGAAAAAATGTATTAGACATGAATCCTATTTTCACAGAGATTGCTGTTTAGTTGGGAATCTATAAGTAGGTAAATGTAAGTATAAATCAGTATATATCAGAAATAATTTTAAGTGACAAGTGATATTTAGAATAATCAGTGCAAGAGACTTAAAAGTGGAAGCAGCCCAGGTGCAGTGGCTCACACCTGCAATCCCAGCACTTTGGGAGGCCAAGGTGGGTGGATCACAAGGTCAGGAGTTCGAGACCAGCCTGGCCAAGATGGTGAAACCCTGCCTTTACTAAAAAAAAAAAAAAAATACAAAAATTAGCCAGGCATGGTGGCACGTGCTTGTAGTCCCAGCTACTCAGGAGGCTGAGGCAGAAGAATCACTTGAACCTGGGAGGTGGAGGTTGCAGTTATCCAAGATCATGCCACTGCACTCCAGCCTGGGTGACAGAGAGACACTCTGTCTCAAAATAATAATTTGCCAGGCACGGTGGTGGGCACCTGTAATCCCAGCTACTCAGGAGGCTGAGGCAAGAGAATTGCTTGAACCCAGGAAACAGAGGTTGCAGTGAGCTGCCACGCTGCCACTGTACTGTGGCCTGTGCAACAGAGACTCCATCTCAAAAAAAAAAAAAAAAAAAAAAAGGAAAACATATTTCCAGCCAGGCTTTCAAATTTACTTTCACAAAAGTGATAGCATTTGTCTTGGCCATTAATAGGTAAGCAAAATTGGAATAGGTATAAATCAGTAGTGCTGGAAGGTGGGACAATAAAAAAGCCTAAATAAAGCTATGCTGTTTGAAAATTATGGATCGTTTGCACTCATAAAATAGAGGAGTAGGTTGTAAAGTTAGAAAAATAGACTAGGGTCACTCTATAGAAGTCATGAATCTAAGGCTAAGGAATTTCAAATTCATTCATTAGGTTGTGAAAGGCAAGTTCTCTGACATGGAGATTAGGACCACAGTTCAGGAAGCTGAGTCTTAATAATGGGTGAATAGATTAGAAAGATGAAGTAGTAAAGGAGAGGATACCAGTTAAGTGGATACTGCAAGAGTCCAAGCCTGGAGGAATAATAGGAGAAAGAATAGCTGATTGAGATAGCTTTCTCATATGAAGAATGAGTAGAATTTGGCCACTGATTATGGAAGTAACTAAGGGGAGAAAGAGGTAAAGATGGTTCAGATGTCTCAACTAAAGGCCTTATGGCAGTAATGGTGACAGTAAGAGAAATAGAGAATTCTGAAAAAGCAGGTTTATAGCCTGGCCCTCCCCTCTATTCTATCCATGCACAATTTCTAGAGAAGTTAGTATGTATGTACACTTTATTGATTCCCAAGGCTTATTAGTCACAAGACGTCTGTATTCTTGGTATGCTGGCAATCCTTAAACTTTTAGCAGGTGCCCCAAATAGTTATTGCCTTCAAGGAGGTAACTTTGCATATTTATTGCCCCATTAGCCTTTTAGTTCTGAAGAAACTCCTGAATTGCCTACTTAGTGGAAAAACCATATCTCCATGCCAAAGTTTAATAATATATATTAGACCTTTTCCTCTGGTTCAAAAATCAAAACAAAAACCAAAAACACATATGCATTTGTGGCCATATCAAAACATGCTTGATATTTTTATAATGACATGATATATAAGTAATTTCCCCTAACTCATATAATTTTACCCAATTCAGCATCTCTATGAAGTAAACAGTCTAATTATTATATAAAGTTCTCAATCAGTGGGTAAGTGGTATATGTTTAATACAGTCTCTTTCAACTTATAAAAATATAAAACTCTGTTGGGGATATATCGATTATTTTCTTGACTTTATCCATTACAAGTATAAGTTATAAATGTAAAAATGTGCTGAGAATATGACAGTGAACTAAGTAGACAAGATCTCATGTACAAACAGAAGAGATACAGGCTAGAGAGTTACATTTTGAAAAGTTTTATGAATAAAATTAAGGAAGGCAAAGGGGAATAAGCCCAGGCAGTGGTTGTGCTTACAATTTTAAGAAATGTTATCAGAAAGGTCTCACTGAACCCTGATACATGAGTGGAGAACTAAAGAAGAAGAATGGGAGACAGCCATGTGGCTGCTCTGGAAAACTTTCCAGGCAGAAATGAACAGAAAGGCAAAGGCCCTGAAGTGAGTGTTTGTCTCATATGTTTGAGTTTCAACAAAGAGGCGATGAATCTGGAGTGCTTGTGGTAAGAGGGAAATGACAGGCTATAGGGAAGGAGACTAGACTATGTAGAACTTGGTAGGCTGTGGTGTGAGCTGGGGATTTTACGGAGTGAACCAGGAAGCTCTTGGAAGGTTCTGAGTGAAGAAGCCAGGCAATTTACTTTGTTGTAAGTGAATCTCCCTAACTCTGATTTGAAAACAGGCTATAGGAGGCAAAGGCTAAAAAGGAAAGATTATTTAAGAGGTTACTCTAATAGTCCAGATAAAAGGCGTTGGTAGCTTAGTCCAAAGAATTAGTAGGACAATCAGTGAGAAGTAATCAGATTTTGGATGGATTTTATGGTAGAGTCAATAGCTGATAAATTGAATGTGGACTATGAGAAACAGAGAGCACTCGAGGATAATTCTTTGGCTTTTGGTTGTCCCACTAGAAGTATGAAGCTCCATTTACTGTCAAATGAAGACTTCAGGGGCGACATTTTTAGGGCTGGGGTAGTCATTGCTGCATGTGTGTACCAGAATAAAGTCTCACTTATGTGGACTTGGGTACATTTCAAAATACAGAGTATTCTTTTAATAAAAATTTACCTGATAATTTATTGAAAGTCTCATGCAATATCAAAAAAAAACATTCTAAACAATTTGAATATGCATACAGCATCTGTTTTGAATCAAGTTTCACTGACAATCTATGCATATAATACTTTACTAAGATAATGACTGTATTCAATCATTCACTTATTTGATATCTATCAAGTGCCTAATATATACCAAGCACTGACAAATGAATTAAGAATCCCATTATAAGCAAAAACAGATATGGTTCCTCACCTCTTGAAGCTTACAGCCTAATGAAATATATATCTAACAGATGAACAAATGTACATTTACGAAGGAGGCGGTGTCACTAAAATGCTTAATAGACTGACCTACAGAGAAGGCTTCCTTTAGAACATGGTTCTTGAGTGGGTATATGAACTATGAGCAGGAGGAGATAATTAAGCTAAACTTAAAACCTAAGTATAGTCCAGGGAGAGGAACAGCATGTACTTAGGTCCTGCAGTGTGAAAGAACAGGGTACTTTTTATTTTAAGTTCTGGGGTACTTGTGCATGATACACAGGTTTGCTACATAGGTAAACATGTGCCATGGTGGTTTGCTGCACCTATCAACCCATCACCTGAGTATGAAGCCCAGCATGCATTAGTTACTTTTCCTGATGCTCTCCCTCCCAATCCTTTCTGTCAGGCCCCAGTGTGAGTTGTTTTCCTCCTTGGTTTGTGTTCTCATTGGAACATGGTACTTTGGAAACACTGTAAGAACTCTGATGCTGAGAATGAAAGGGAGTATGGCTGAAGAGATAAGGTGGGGACGGATAATCCTGAGCCAGCCCAGAAGTAAGTTGAGTAAAGTTAGCTAGAAGAATTCTTCCATGTTTCTGGCATAGCACTGTAATTAATAACATAGGCTTTGGATTTGGACAGACTTGGCTTTGATCATGTATTCAGGCACTTATTAGCTGTGTGAGCTTTGGCAATCATCTCTAAAGTAGTATGACTGCCTTCCCTCTTTGGGTGGGAGCAGAAGTCTTTGGCCTCAATGTGCTAAGCCAGTGCAAAATTCTGTACATCAATAAATGTCCAGATTTAGCAAGGTCAGAAAATGGTCATGGGATTATGCTACTAATAAGATATTTAAAATTATTATTTCCCAGATAATTTATATTTTTACAATATATTAGACTTGGGGCTAAATTTTCCTAAAACCATACACAATAATGCAAGAGTCGCTTCTGGTTGGAATCCACAAAGAAAATGGAGTTATTTGTAGACATAACGGAAAAAAGCCTACGGTGTGTATGTGTGTGTGTGTGTGTGTGTGTGTGTGTATAAAAGTATAGTATCTTTATATAACAAAGTAAGATACCACTAAATATTTGTACAAAAGAACAACTTTTATTATTGGCAATGAATGCCATAGGATTATGTCTATGTGCTTCACAAATAAGAAGGACAAAAATATACAAGTACCAGCCACCTTTCAGGCCGAAAATAAAAACTGATGGCTTTCTAGTAACTCAAATGCAACTTCCTAGTGCAAGAGTGACTTAGACCGAACAGCGACTGTCACATCTGCTATGTGGCAGGGCTACTCAGAGTGTGGTTGGTGGACTTGCTGCCATTTGATGAACTCCTTTTATTACTGATTTGTATCCTGATAAGTAGCTGGTGCTAGAATGTAAATCAGCTACATCACTAAGCACACAGTATACTTCAGCTTTTTTTTTTTCATGTCAAGACTCTTTCAATGAAGGAAGCAATGTGCTATATTCTGGCATGGAGCCGTATCTCATCACACACCACACTTGAGTAGTAAGATCATTTATTGAGCAGTTAATGCAAAATATGATTTTCATGGAGAGAAATTTACTATGTACACTAAAGTAAATTCTAGAGGGCTTAAAGTGTTAGAGAGAAAGTGAGAGAGAGAGAGAGAGAGAGTGAGAGAGATAATATAAGCCAACTATATAAAAATGTATTTCCATAATTTTAGAATGAGAAAGTACTTGTAATTGCAAAAACCTACAGAAGAAATTATAAAAGTATGAAATTTGATGATTTAAAAAATCTACAGGATATAAACATTAAAAATCATGATTAAATCACTTATAATTAGGAAAAATCTTTACAACATAATGAAAAGATGACATTCATATCGAATAAACTAAAAAATTAATCTCTATTAGTTTCAATTTTCTCATCTGTAAAGTGACAAGCATGACAATACTTAGCTGAAGATTTTTTATGCAATTGGATTAGATATGAATGCACAGTATTTAGCACAATACCTGCTAATAAAAGAATACACTGTTGCTTTTATTAAAAACCCTTTGTCAAGTCAATAAAAAATATGAGATTTTGAAAGTTTAAAAATTCGGTAATTGTGCAGTAAAGAGTTAACAAGTTTGAGTGGTACAAAACCTGCTCATTCCAAAGAACTATTTAGTCCTTGCCTGACTCCTGGGAAGTAACCTCTAAATCCTTGGGATATCCCTCCAAAGTATCTTTGACAAGAACATCTTTGTTTATCTTGAGGCCTTCTACCATGATGGTTTTTGCTAACAATGTAATTTATGGTGGGGGACTAGGGCCAGGTTAACCTCTGGAGGTGATGAAGACTAAAGGTTTGCCTTGTGGGAAGTCAACCAAGTCTACGTGTTCAAACTCCAGTAAGATGCCTGGATATCAAGGCTCAGGTTAGCTTCTCTGGTTGCCAATACTTTGTGATGATTTCAGACATTGTTGCTGGGAGAATTAAGCACTGTCTGTACAACTCCATTGGGACAGAACAACTGGAAGCTTAAGCCTGGTGTCTCCTGGACTCTGGCCTATGTGACTTTTTCCCTTGATGATTTTAATCTATATCCTTCCATGGCAATTAACTGTGACCATAAGCAAAACAGCTTTGCTGAGTTTTCTGAGTAATGCTAGCAAATCAACCCAAGAGCAGTCTTTGGGACTCGTCCCGCAAAACATAGCAATCTAATAACAATTAATATATTAATAAGTTATTGGCCTAAAATGAAAGTAAAATCCCTTACTTTAACAAACTGTTGTTCATAAAGACCAGATAAAATATAGTGGCTATAATAAATATGTACAAATATATATATATATATGAATTCAATAAACCATGAAATTCATGAAAAATTTTCTAAGTATTTTCATTCACAAAAATAAAGTTTTAGATTTCATCACATTAAATTATGAAGATCCCAATTATATCTGACAAATATGTGTTAACTCAGCACTACTCTTAAAAACATTTCTTGTCAAAAATTATGATTACCAGAAAAATAATAACTCCTACAGTTTATTGCTTAGACCACAAAATTGTTCTGAAAGGCAGTTTTTAAATGTTGGCTTAAATAATTTATTTCCTCTTTCTTACTGTAGATTTTAATTTTCACTTTTATATGTAATTATATGTTTTTAAGTTGATAATTTGCCAAAGGAAAATGTCAATACATTTTGGCTGACATTGTTTTAGATGCCTTTGCACTAGTAAGAGAAAAAATGTTTGCTCTCTTTATGTACTCAAACCTTCATCCCCAAGAGTCATTTTTTTTAATACATAGTGGAACATATTGATTTTTCCAGCTATATGTGAACTTGTTCTGAGAATTTCTAGATCTGTTTTGAAACATTTTGTATGTAATTTCCTTGTATTGAAAAGTTTACATGGAATCATTCTGTTATTCTAAGATTGCGAGTTGCAGAATTATGTGATGTCATAGTTCGTTTTTAGTTTCTAGAAGATGGTTTTCACTTACATAATTTAACACAAAAAAAGAAAGAAGGAAATCCAAAAAGAAAAAGAAAAATATAGGATTAAAAAGTTTCACTTAAGTAGCTAACTCTTAATCATACCTCTACGTAAAAGGGCTCTGCGTGTATAAGAGTGTGTTTCTGTGTGTAACGTGTGCATGCACAATGGCATGTGCATAGAATCTATAGATGTCATTATTTAACATCCATGAAGACTTTCCCCACTGGAAAGATTATGCATATAGACTTTTTTTTCTTATAACCTTCTTTCTTTATTTCTTCTTACAGTGTGCCTTATATCTTATACTGGATGATAATGATGATATAATTTATATAGATAAATTTCTTCCTATTTGTTTTTTAAGAACATGACATTATTCTGACTGCTGTTGTCTCTCACTGTCTAGCATCAAGAAAACACCCGCCACTACTTTTGAGACAAATATTGCTTACTGCTATGAAGAATTTTTAGTAATGGAGTAGTTCAACATATATCACATCCTGGTCCTAGTCCATCAAGTATTACACATACCTTTGGCACATCTCTATTGATTTTGGGTACGGCTCTATAAAAGTCAAATAAAATAATATTTTTGTACCATTTGAGCTATTTCAACCTGAGCTCCTGGTCATAAACCAACATTTCTACTACATAAAGCTAAAGTGGCTTTTCCTTAAATTACCTCATTTAGTTTTTGATTTAGATAGTTGTAGCTCCATGGCCAACAGTTTAGATGTTAATAAATTAACCTGTATTGTATTTGATTCCCTTAATTAGTATTTTTCCTATATTTTAGAATACAATGAAGATTGAAGAACTTAATTTTGCATATCTGGTTTTAAGCATATCTGTTTAAAAATATACTTTTTAAAAGTAAACTCTACTATTGAGGGTACTTGACAAAATTATTTAAAATCTGCAAAAATATATACTGTATATCAAGGTGTTACTGCATAGCTCAAGAGCAAAAATCATAATTATTAATAAACCTGTATTTTATGAGATTACATTTATGATTAATTTACACATAGCTTCTTAAAATTATTTATTAATAAGTTTTTCTTGCCTCTAGACATTATTCTCAGCATTTTTTCCTTTAAATGATGCCTATGATTTTTTCATATATTTTATGACTAAACTGAAAATACCCTTCAGTTATCAAAATTGTTTTGGAATTAAGAATCTATAGCCTATCATTCCTAGAATGAAATATTAAACAAGGTTATTGCATTGCATATTTTCCCGAAAGGATGATGATGTTAAGGTATATTTATCTTTTTTTTTAAGTAACGAATTAACTCTTCTTATTCTTGCTTATTTGACTGAAGACTGAAAGCTTGTATGGGAGAATATGAAAGGATATTTGACCCTTGAACAAACATGGGTTTGAACTGTGTAGGCCCACTTATAGGTGATTTTTTTTTCAACTAAATGAGGATCAAAATTGCAGTGTTTGCAGGTTGCTAACCTTGCATATATAGAGGACAAACTTCTCAAATAAGTGGGTTCCACAGGGCCAACTGCTGGACTTGGATATGCATGGATTTGGGTATATGCAGAGATCCACAAACCAATGCCTCAGCAAATATTGAGGGACAACTGCATATTTATACATTTAAAAATGGTGTCATCAAAAATCAATTATTTGAAAATTACTAAGAGAGTACATTTTAAGTTCTCAACACAAAAACAATGCTAAGTATGTGAGGTAATACTTATGTTAATTTGCTAAATTTTGCCATTCCACAATGTATACACATTTTGAAACATTTCCATGGAGTAAATTTTGGTCAATTAAAAAAAATTAAAAATCAATTACTATTGATATTGTTCTAATTCTTAGGCTGGGTTATAGATACTTAGCTATAGCTATATTTAATTTTTGATAATTCACTGAGCTATGTAATCACAATTTGATGACTTGCGTTTATGTGAATAACTTTTTTAATTAACTGCTGTCATGTCCTATGTAAATTGTTTCTTCTAAGCTTTCTTTTACCAATCAAATTCCACTGCCAACTAAACTTTACTCAACTGCCTACACACTCCAGGAATATAATGAAAATGAAGTGAGCTGGGTATACCATACCAGGGTGTTGCTGCCTCTGATGAACTGAGACAGATGGGTCTAATTTAAGGGGTACAGATACTACCCAGCTCCTAGGAATGGTTGCCATATGGGACTGTGGGTTGAGTGTTACCAGGTCTGCAAATCTTACTTTTATGTCAAATTTATACTTTTTTAATATTGGCAACTAATTCAATTTTTAAACACTGAAGGCCAAACTAAATATGTCTAACTAAAAGGCCCTCCTTTAAGATCACCTCCTTGAGTAGGGCCTCCCTAAATCTGAGTCCAAATGAAACACTTTCATTTGTACTGCTGATATTGCCAGCAATTAGGAAAGCCTGCATTCAAAATTAAATCTGATTCCCCAACCCGTGCATTACTTTCCTTTTTGAGATGGAGTCTTGCTCTGTTGCCAGGCTAGAGTGCAGTGGCAGTTTTGGCTCATTGTAGCCTCTGCCTCCGGGTGCAAGTTGTTCTCCTGCCTCAGCCTCCTGAGCAGCTGGAACTACCGGCATGCACCACCATGCCCAGCTAATTTTTGTATTTTTGGTAGAGAAGGGGTTTCACCATATTGGTCAGGATGGTCTCCATCTCTTGACCTCATGATCTGCCCACTTTGGCCTCCCAAAGTGCTGGGATTACGGGCATGAGCCATTGCTCCAGGTCACCATTTCTACTTTAATAAACTTCCTAAAAATATGATCATAGTTTTAAGTAACTTGAATCCTAAACTAATCTCATATCAAAAGTATAATCCCTGTTCACAGATGAGGAATCTAGGCCCTAAGATAACAGATAACTTAATGTAGAATTATGGAACAGTTTGACCTGAGTTGAATGCCTTGAGTTCAAACCCCTCACTCCAACAATTACCATTTTTATAATTTCAGGAGGGTAAATTAATTTCTCCATATTTCAGTATCTTTCCTGAAAAATGAGTACACTAATAACACATCACAAAATTGCTGTGAGTATATACAAAGCACTTAGAAACATATCTGGCAAATATTAATAGTAAATACTATATAAGTATTGCTATTACTAATTATTGGTATTAATTTCAGTGAAATGAAAATTAGAATAATAATTAACTCCTTAGGCTTTGTATTAAGTGAACTAATCTATGTAAAATGTTTATAACTGTACCTGAGGCATAGTTAATATTCAATACATGTTAATTATATGTCTAATTTCATTCTCTTTCAAGTACATTACATCTAAATCATATGGGTTAATTCTTTCACTTGTGCCTGGTAATAATGACTATAGGTACTACCATAAGCTGGAATTACTTTCATTTGTACTGAGTGAATGTTTGAAAGTTTATAGCTTTGTAGTCTTGTGATTATGGAAACATTTGTATCATTTAAAAATGTGTAGTGAAATCAATCATGCACTATGTAATGACTGTCTTGATGGAGATTTTAATAATGTAATAAGATTTTTTTCAAAGAAGCAAGAATAGTTGCAACACTCAAAAGACATTCTTTAAATGTAGTCGGTCTTCACCCCTTCTTGTCTCCCTAGTTTTTCAAAAACTTGAAGCCCAAAGAAAAAAATCAAAAGATATCCATGTAATTCAACAACTTGAATTTATGAACATATGAAAATATGTTATTATGTGCTAACATATTTAACATAGTCATGATTTTTACTTACTTGTGACCCATTTCATGAGCAATCGTAAAAGCAAGATTCAGGCCATTGTCTTCAGCAATAATACATTTTCTCTTTTCGCTACACATTCCACTCAAGTAAGCTATACCTAAAAAACACAAACATTAATTATCATATGTCTGAATGAATATGCAAATGTTTATACTAGTTATAAGCAGCAGGAATGAAAATGACAGTTGTCTCAACTAAAATGTCACTATTAATCTGTGAAATCTAGCCCTAATATATGAAATTTTAGGGGCAAGTGTATATGTATAAGCCAGGCAAAAAACTGTTCATATCCTTTTCAATTTCATAATTTAGGTAAAATTATTTTACCAATTATCAATTTCCCAAAAGGAATAATGTAAGAATATATGTTATAAATACCAATTTCATCATCAGGTAAGACAAATGAAGAGTTACAACTTAGAAAATGTAAATAAAACAGCAATGATTATTTTAAATATAGTCAATTATTGTGAAGAACATAGTTTCAAAAAAACTTAATGCAAAATAAACTACATATAAGGCAGTCTTGAACTTATATTTTTATTTTGGATAAATACAATTGTTAAATTCTATTCATGAAACACTATTTTAACTAGTATGGCATAGACCTATATCATATTTGAAATATTGAAAAGGTTTAATTTGATAATTTCTTTGCTAAATGATATGTTGCATAGTATATGATACTGAAATATTACTTAAGGTAAAAATTTTAGCAAGATAATTTGATCTTTTGAAAATTATCAGCAAAAATGATAATATTTAAACTCCTTGATATTCTTTAGTCAAATATTTATGTCCCATTTTACAAATTAAGACATATACCTGAATAATGATCATTTCAGAAAATGAATTGTAACCTACCAAGTGTAAGTTTTAATATTATTTTTAAATAACAAAAATTATTATTATATCAATTATTTTGATGCATCATATGTTCTCTATGGCCCATATCCTTATAAAATAAATTTTAAACTCCTTTTATAGATGAAGATATTTAGGCCTAGAAAGGTCTAATTTACTAAAGACCACATAATTACTAAACATGATGGAATGTGGATTTAATTTCACCTTTGAATCCATCTGCTGGAGGTTTATTTTGTTTCTGAAAAAAATTTAATGCAGAGCTTATGCTAATTAAAGATGGTCAATTGACTGCCTGTGACTTTTTTCTCTCTCCAGAAACAAAACATAATGGTAAGAAATAATGTAAATAAATTATTTTAATACAATTTTAAAGGACTAAATCATCATGCCTATGTTTGGGAAAGTTAGAAGATTCATGGAAGAATAAGAACAGATCTAGTGAAAGCTACAGCCTAAATGACAAAAGGAAGATTTTTGATGAGAAGAGAATTTCTGCATGGGGTGGAACTCCAGAAAGGCTCAAGACTGAGGCACACATGGTCTAGGGAGAAGCATTGTAGGCAGGTTGAAAATGGAGATTAGCTGAAAGTGTATCTGACGTTCTCAACACCTCATTTAAACCTTCAAGCAGAATGTTAAGGCCTTGTATCCACAAGCCTATCAGGAAAGTAGAGATGTAATCTTTAAGCAAAAGGTAATATAAACATATTATTTTTAGAAATATAACTACATGAAGAAACAGCAAAAAGATAAAATACACATAGGGATGTAGTTTTTTTATATCTTTACAAATTAAAATAGATTTTATAGAAATTTATCATCTACAAATAGAGGAAATGACTTCTTAATGAATGGGTAGGTAGATGGATGGATGGGTGGATGAACAGACAGATGACAAGCCCAATTACTTCATTTGGCTTACTAAGATAACTGAAATTACTTCAAGGTTAAATAAAGACAAAGTAGGACAGAAAGATAAAGATAGGGACAGAGCGGGACTGGGAAGGGAGAAGAGGAGGGGAGAAGGAGAAAATCATATTCCTTTATCTATTATAGTTCTATTTAGCAACAAATGAAATAAAAACTTTTTAAATTTTGATTTAAACATAAAAGATAAGAAAAAGGGAGGAGAAAAAAATCTACTCTAGAGTATTGAAAGTTACAGCATTTGGAAATAAAATAATAATTTGAGATTAAATGTTCCCCCAAATACTAAATTAAGTTCACTATAATTAGCATGCTGCTATAATTGATCAGCACAAATTTTCCCTTAAGATTCCCATATATTTTGCCACTTTTTTCACCACAGCTGAAAGAGTCCCACCACCCTGTTCAGATTTAAACTCAGCTAATACGCATTATCATGTCATATACCTGTTTGTCACATGGACTAGGACATATAAAATTCAGTCACTTTAATGATTTTTACATGTCTTCTCCAGTATTCATTCTAATGTCATACTTTCCCCACATAAAAATAGTATTGCCATTTGTTTGTAATTTTTATTTTTTCTAATGTCCTACTGTATTTGCATTGACTAGGATTTCCAACATGCTTTTGAAATATATGGGCAACCTAAGCTCCTTATTTTTCCTTCTGAGTTTAATAGAAATATTTACAGTTTCACAGTTGCATATGATAATTTGCTGTAGGTATTCACAGAATATTTTATTAACAAGGAAAGTACTTTCTGATATCATTGTATGTCTGAGTGAAAAAGGAGACAACATGATTTGATATATGGGTCAAAGGTGAATGGAAGTTGAATAGTAATTTTTGGAAAAGAATAAGAAGATTGGAATAGCCACTTAGGGAAATATGAAAGAGCTGAATAAGTACTACAGGAGTGCTTAATGTAAATGAATCAGAAAATATGTTTCTTCAGCTGAGGAATGCATGAGTTTGGAATAGCACTAACATAGTACTCAGTTGAGTAATATTCAACCTGGTGGCTGAAACAAGAGTAAATTTAGATTCAACTTAGGTTGAGGTTTTGTAGATCAGGTGTAAAGACCATAAGGTATAAAATTGTCAGTAAAGTTGAAAGCGAAAGAAGGCATAACACTTATATGGATCTATGAGGGATGAGTAAAGAAGTAAGGTTAGAGGGAGCCTGATAATTTGGAGAAAAGAATACAGTAGTAAAGAGAATAGAATCATCAATGATGAAAAGAGCAGACATTTTACAAAAAAGTACTGGAGACTGCTATCAGGGAATGAGCATTAGGGATTTACGATTTCAGAGAGAAAGTTCTAAGACATGACTAGGTATTGTCACAAGAGTAAAGACAGGTGCCGGTAAAGGTCATCTAGATTGAGATCAATAATTATTAAATAGTGTTGGGTGAATTAATAATATAAACATGAAGTTGCACATGATCAGAAAGAACTTGGGACAGTGGGAGGTGACCAACATCCATAAGAAATGTGAGTGAGAATCAAGATCAATCACAGCTTTAAGATGCTACAGCTCAAAAACTTCAAGATCAGAGAGATTTGCGTTTAAAAACAGCAGTGGGGAGCAGGAGGAATGTGACAAGTATACAACTTTTGTTTCTTTATTGTTCCAGCCCTATGATACAGGGGAAGAGAAAGAGGGAACAATGGCCTCCCTTGGAACTCTACATGATAGAAACCCATAATCACCAGCTTATAGGAAATCAATGACTATCATGTGGTTATGCAAAAATTACGATGATACAGGCAATAATTTATAATATAATGATGTGTTTATGCAATAAAATGTAGATGTATACAAAATAACATAAAATATTAAAAAATGACTAGTGCATATTTACACAGAAGTATGATTACAACTATGTATCAAAAACATCATACCATCACGTATTCATATGAACAAAAATATTCAGTTTTATCATGAGAAAAGTAAAGTCTCAAAAATATGATAATCATGTCTACGAAATTTGAATGGTAATTAGTAGAACTTCTTATAGACTAGGGTGTGGTCTGTAAGACCAAAAATGGCCCAAAAGAACCCTTAAAATGACCATCTACTCCTATTCTTATTTTACCAAAGTGTAAAGTCAGAATCTTCATTTGAGACTTTGATAAATTTAAATTCCATTGTTCTTAGATTTGGAACACTAAGGAATTTTTCTTTGATTTGAAAGTTATGGAGAACGATTGTAACCACACTAATTTAAATGACTTACATTACTCTGTTTAAAAGCCTAGATTTTCAGTTCCTTTCAAGAACCCACATGTTTGTTATAATAAGAGATGGGGTTAAGGGGCAAAAGATTTAACACAGATGCTATTTAAAGATAGATGTAATACAGACCCTTTTCAAAGCACTATTTTTTTGAGACGGAGTCCTGCTCTGTTGCTCAGGCTGAAGTGCAGTGGTGTGATCTTGGCTCACTGCAACCTCTGCCTCCCAGGTTCAAGTGATTCTTCTGCCTTAGCTTCCCAAGTAGTTGGGATTACAGACACCTGCCGCCATGCCTGGCTAATTTTTTTGTATTTTTTAGTAGAGACAGGGTTTCGCCATGTTGGCCAGGCTGGTTTCGAACTCCTGACCTCAAGTGATCCACCTGCCTCAGCCTCCCAAAGTGCTGGGATTACAGGCGTGTGCCACTGCCGGCTCAAAGCACTTTTTTAATACAAAAAAATCTGGAAATACAAAGCAAATAAAAACAACCTTCTAATTTCTCACCTAAAAATGAGTCAAGCCATGTATAAGAAATCAACTGAACCTCTGATCGGAAAACGAAACACATACTATGACACACCTCATAAGATAAGAGGCTCTTAAAACCCTACGGGATGCATTTTCCAGTAATGGAACTAATGGAGAAATCAGAGATTTTATGTGATCAGATGGATCCATTCCAACAAAACTAAGTCTTTGGGCTCCGGAAGTGGTGTTTTTAAGCACTAACTAGGCTACCTGAGTTCAAAATCCAGGCATTCTTGGTATAAACTCCTGGTACAGCTCTAGGTAAATTACTGATCCTATGACTGTACTCTATGACTCTTACTATTATTTGAGGCCTAATGGAACAAAAAATGTAATACATGACAAGCAGTAAAGGTGCAATGATGATACATATGACTTTAAGAGTATGATTTTGGCTGGGCATGGTGACTCATGCCTGTAATCCTAGCACTTTGGGAGGCCAGGGCAGGTGGATCACCAGAGATCAGGAGTTTGAGACCACCCTGGCCAACATGGTGAAATCCCATATCTATTAGAAATACAAAGATTAACTGGGTATAGTGGTGTGCACCTGTAGTTCCAGCTACTCAGGAGGCTAGGGCAGGAGAATTGCTTGAATCTGGAAGGTGAAGGTTGTAGTGAGCTGAGATTGACCATGGCACTCTAGCCTGGGTGACAGAGCAAGACTCTGCCTCAAAAAAAAAAAAAAAACAGTGTGATTTTAAAATAATCATTTTAAAATCTGTTCATTAACATATAAAGATGTACATAAGATATTACAGGAGAATAAAAAAATGGAAATAAGGTAGAGAAAAATCTAAGCAGGAAAACCTTTGAGAGAGGGTAACAACTTGGTGATATCCCTGAGTAGGCAGGGGTTAGCCAGGGAAAGGCAATGGGGGTTGGGGGAGTTCCTGAAGAAAGGACTAAACAGGGGAAAGGGCAAGCAGATGCTTATGAGAGTTAATATCACTCACAGAGGTGGTGGCTTAGGGTTTTTAAGTGTGCCAATCATGTAGCACATCTCTGCATCAACACTGTATTCAGGATTTCCTCAGTCATGGGTGTGTTAAAGGAACTGCAAAGGTGAAATTGTCTGAAACAAAGACTAACATATAATGTGATCCAATGCAATAAAAGTGCAATTGTGAAGAACCAAAATTCGTTTTATCTACTAATTAGAAAAAAATTTGGAATGATGTAAGAATGGTACCCAGATAATATGAAACCCATTTACATGATTAAATTCAAATAGGTCTTTGAACGTGTTTTTGAATCTAAGTTGTCTCACTAGTTGGCTAATAATCTGCCTGTTTCTTTAAAAGACAAGAAGGTGATCTAGGAATGTAAAAGTACTCTTATGGAAGTTATAAGTTTGGTATCAGTGTAGCTAATTTCTATTTTAAAAGATAAATTTTTTTAAAAAGACTTCCAGATTTTCTTAAATGTTTTAAGTAATTTAAAACACTCTTAAAAATGCAATTTTTATAAATACTAAGAGAAAACTGATCTAGAAAGAGAAAGGAGTACAATAAAAGCTATAATAAACATCTGATCAAATAAGACAGAATATTGTATAGATATTAAAATGTTGTTTATGCATGCTAGCATCATGATAGACTGAATCCCCTTTTGCTAAAAACACATAGAGATGACAAATTATAGGTAATACACATTTTTTGAATGTATAGCTGATGTCAAAAAAGAAAATTCCCAAGTGCAAAACTAAAGTTTAAAAAATTCAAAACTGGAGACATAAAATCATGAGTTGATGCTACCACTGCCTGAGTATCAGATAAGATATATAACTTCTTAAATAAATGTGTGGTTTTAAAATGTCTGTGGGTACAGGCACTGGTGAGTAGGGAACAGAGATTCATGCATAAACCAAAAAGCCTGAAAATACTGTTGTTAATTACCGTCAAGCATTTGAAAATAACCTGAGGAATCTGTCAGTGCAGGAAAAAACAAGAAAGCTTGGCTTAAAAAAATCTGAGTACACTAGAAATAAAAACCCAAACCTACCTTGAGCACAGGGGCATCAGTATGAAGCTTAAGAAATACTAAGCCATATATGTAACATAAAGGTTGATCCTATTATGTGGATATCTTTGCCTGTCCTGTGATAACCAATGAAATATGACTATGATTAGATACTTTATCACCTCAGCAAGTATGAAATTCTCAGAGGGGAAATATGTTTCACTGAATATGAGCTCACAAATCATAATTACAAGCCAGGTAAAGAAATGATTTCCTATGAAGAAAGAGACCACAGATATAAAAACTAGAGAAAAATAATGATGAAATAAATACTTATTTAACTTAAAGAGAGCAAGTTTGAAGTTCACATTCACTGTGCCACCACAACCCAAATATATCTTTTTGTCAGTTAGATAAAGAAACCACTTCATCATGATACTTCATATACAATTATTGGTGTAATAAACAGTTTTTTGAGAAAACTTTCACTGATACGTGATAAAAGTTGTTCAAGTACATACACAAATGTTTAATGTACATAATTGTAGTATACTTGCATATATATATATATTATATGTTTGGATAACATATGTAATTATAATGTATAAATAAGTATGCAAATGTATAAATTAAAATTTAAATGTTATCTATTACAATAAGCATTAATCTGGAAAAGACCCTCAGTGAAGGAACTAGTAAAAAAAGTGCTACAGAAAAAAGGAAGCTGAACATAGAAACAAGGGGGTGAATACAAGAAAACTGGCATGAAAATCTTCATAAACATTCTCAATGAAATAACAGTGACAGTAATAATAATGTCTGAGTTTTGAGGTGTGTGAGATTTATGCAATGAAGGAACTAATATAGTGAATTCAATACCATAAAATTAGATAACACATGAACTAATCTAAAGAACTCTACTATTGTTCAGACTCAGAAGAGAAATGATAACCAATTTTAGACTTGTTAATATAAGAATATGTACTTTTCAAAATAAGTAGTGAAATAAGGAACTATAATTAATAACTAGCAAAAAATAGAAGGCAAAAGAAATTAGAAAAATGTAATCATTGCAATAGAAGTAAAACAGAAAACAACTAGAGAGAAATTATCTGGTAAAATGAAAGCAGAAATAAAGTAAAATATGTTAGTAGTCAAATTAGGTTAAAAGGAACTTACTTTAAAAACTTATTGGATTATATTTAATACAATTCCTATATATCTGGCCTCAAAGAACACATATAAAGCTTAATAATGAAAACATTAATACAACAAAAAAGAATTACCAAGCCAAATAACTCCCGAAGAGTTGGTTCACAATATTAATATTTTATAAAATACCCTGAAGTAAAAATAGTATGCATAAAGGGAATAATTATATAATTATAAGATGTATTTGATAATATTTAATATATGTATATATCATAAATTCATCTCAAACTAATGATAAAATTAAAATAGATAATTCTAAACTAGTATCAATAATTGATCTTTCAATAATTGATAGATTCAATTAGATGAGAATAAAGAAATAGAGAACCTAAGTATTCCATCTGAAAAGTTTTATATAATGTTTTCTCTCTCTTACACACACACAAACACACACACACACACTTTAACAATTAGAAGATACATGTTATGTTCAAACATAAACTCTTTCTAAAGTTGCCAATGCCACCAAACAACACTACATACACAAAGAACAATGTCACAGAGGTAATATTCTCTAACTGCACTGCAATAAAATTAGAAATCAACACAAAAATAGTTACCCTTCCACTTCCTCCCTCTCTTCTTTCTCGTAATAAGTGGATATTTTGAAACAGAATTTGAAATAACTTATGGATAAAAGAAGAGAAACTACAGTGGAAATAATAAATATTTTAGAAATAAACGTATACATTCATTACATAACAAAGCCAGTGGTGCAGTGTAGAGTAGTTCACAGTGGTCCAATATTCCTGTTGGGAACAACTAGAAAGGCTGGATAAAACAGAAAACAGTATTTGTAAAGGCATCGGTGAACTATAGAAACAAAAAAGAATAGAAGTTTTTAAATCTTAAAAATAGGGGAAACTCTCAAAGGTGAGCTAAATCACTAAAGCCACTTTTTCCCTGGTGGTTTGCTGATTTTCAGCAAGAACAAGAGACTGAGAAGCTGGACTTAATCCAGAAGAGGACAATTGCAGAAGAAAAAAGAAAAACAAATGGGGGTGGGAGGGGCCAACCAGCACTGGATTTTATTGTCCATAAAAGGTTGGAGACTTTGGTGGTCGCATAAGCTGAAGTAACAAAACTGGAGACTTGAGAAGCCAAAGAGTATTCTCCTTCAAGAAAATTGCCATATTCTAAAACTGGCATGGAGTGGTATTTTAAATAGCAAAATCCCAAACCTCTGAATAGTCAAACGGAATCTCCATGTGGACTTGTGACACAATACAATCCCAAATTAGGATCATTAGTTCCCATACTGTCTAGACCAAGAAAGACTAAATAATTTATCCTACAAAATAATATCATCTGGAACCTCCATTGCTGCAGAGATTTTTAAACATTAATCGTTGATTCAAAAAATACCAGGCTTGCATGATGAGCAGTTCAATTTGACCAAATGTTAACAATAAACTGTCACCAAGGAGTGACCAAATATTGCAGTTAGCAGTTGGGATTTTAAAATAATTGGGATTAATATGTTAAGGAACATTGAGGAAAAGTTAGACAAAATTGATAAAAGATGCAGAAACTCTCAGAGAATTGGGATTTATAAAAAAATCGAACAGACATTTTTGATTTGAAAATCCCAGTATTTGAGATTATTATCTCGGTAGATTATGATCTCAAAAGATGATTTAACTGCAGATTAAACAGAGGAGGAAAGAGAACTAGTTTGCTGGATAGATTAGTTAATTTAAAATACCCAAATTCCAGCAATAGAGAAGAAAATGATTAGAAAATGTTTTTAAAAGGAACATGATATACATGTGAGACACAATTATAGGTGTTGCATTCTTCTAATTTTGAGGAAACAGACAACAAAATAGGACATTTATTTGAGAATTAATGATTAAATGTATTTCAAAACTTGTAAGGCAATAACACAGAATAAATAAAGCTCAATAAGGCCCAAATCCAAAACACAGATAACACCACATGCTGAAGAGAATGTGGAGCATCAGGAGCCATCATTCTTTGCTCACTGGAAAGCAAAATGGTACAGCCACTTTGAAAGACAGTTTGGCAATTTCTTACAAAATTAAACATATTTTTATCATATGATCCAGCAATCACACTAGTTAGTATTTACCCAAAACAGCTGAAAATTTATGTTCACACAAAATCCTGCACATGGATGTTTATAGCAGCTTTATTTGTAATGGCCAAAACTTGGAAAAGGTGAATGGATTCATAAGCTGGTATCTCCATCCAACAGAACATCTTTCAGTGCTAAAATGAAATGAGCTATCAAGCCGTCAAAAGAGATGGAGGAATCTTAAATACACATTACTAAGTGATAGAAGCTAGTCTGTAAGCCTACCTATTGTACAGTTTCAACTATCTAACATTCTGGAAAAGGCAAAATTATGGCAAAAGTAAAAAGATCAGTGGGTGCTATGGATTAAGAAGGGAGGAATGAATAAATAGGTGGAACACAGAAGATTTTTTAGGGCAGAGAAGCTACTCTATGTGATACCATAATAGTGGATACTGTTATGCATTTGAACAAACCCACAGAATTTTAGATACCAAGAGTGAATTCTAATGAAAACTGTGGACTTTGGGTGATAGTAATGTGTGCATGTAAGGTCATCAGTTTTAAAAAATAATGTACCATTCTAGTGGTGAATATTGGTAACAGGGGAGGCTATGCGTATGTGGGGATTGGGGATATAAGAGAAACCTCTGTACCTTACATTCAGTTTTGCTGTGAATATAAAACTGCTCTAAAAACAGTCTATAAAAAATTTAAAAGCTTGGGAAGCAACAAGAAGAATATAACAAAACAAACAGAACAAAACACAACTCAAAACTGCTGAAAATAAAAAGAAAAGAAGAGAATCTTAAAAGTGCCTAGGGAAAAAAAGGGAAACTTTACTTCAAAGTAACAACAATGAAGCTGACAGGTGTCTGCAACCAACACAATACAAGCTGGAAATAATGAAATGGCATGTTTAAAGTTTGGTAGGAAAAAAGAATCTGCCAATCTCTACTTCTATACTATGTGAAACAACTTTTTTAAAAATAAAAGTACCATAAAAATGTTTTCATATATACAAAAATTGTTTTTCAGACGGAAAAAAAAATTATCACAAATTGAAACATGGAAATGCAAGAAGACATGAAGAACACCAGGAAGAGTAGCTATATAAGTACTATAAACAAATACTGAATACATAAAACATTAAAGTTAATATCTCCCAAAATTTAATATACATGCAACAATGTATAGTAGGGAGATAGTACAAGTGTTCAAAAGTTATAAAAATAAGTATAATTGACATTAGAAAATATTTTAACATAGTCATTACAAAATAGAACACATTTAAAATGTGTAGTCTAAAATGAAAACAGTCCTTAGGGAAGTTCATAGCGTATATTAGAAAGAAAAAGATTTAAGGGTGGCTTGCAAGAAGAATGAAAAGAAACACCTCCAGTCTGCAGCTCCCAGTGAGATCAATGCAGAAGGCCAGTGAATTCTGCATTTCCAACTGAGGTACCTGGCTCATCTTAGACAGTGGGTACAACCCACAGAGGGTAAGCAGAAGCAGGATGGGGTGTCACCTCACCTGGGAAGCACAAAGGGTTGGAGAATTCCCTCCCCTAGCCAAGGGAAGCCATGAGGGACTGTGCCATGAGAAATGGTGCATTCTGGCCAAGATACTATGCTTTTCCCACGGTCTTGTAACCCACAGACTAGGAGATTCCCTTGAGTACCTACACCACCAGGACCCTGGGTTTCAAGCACAAAATTGGGTGGCCCTTTGGGCAGACACCAAGCTAGCTGCAGGAGTTTTTATATATATATACCCCAGTGGTGCCTAGAACACCAGTGAGACAGAATCATTCCCTCCCTGGAAAGAGGGCTGAAGCCAGGGAGCCAAGTGGTCTAGCTCAGCGGATTGCAACCCCATGGAGCCCAGCAAGCTAAGATCCACTAGCTTGAAATTCTCGCTGCCAGCACAGCTGTCTGAAGTTGATCTGGAATGCTCAAGCTTGGTATCCACCATTACTAAGTCTTGAGTAGGCAGTTTTCCCCTCACAGTATAAACAAAGCCGCTGGGAAGTTTGAACTGGGTGGGGCCCAATGCAGCATGGCAAAGCTGCTGTAGCCAGACTGCCCCTCTAGATTCCTCCTCTCTGAGCAGGGCATCTCTGAAAGAAAGGCAGCAGCCCCAGTCAGGGGCTTACAGACAAAATTTCCATCTACCTGGGACAGAGCACCTGGGGGAAGGGGCGACTGTGAGTACAGCTTCAGCAGACTCAAATGTTCATGACTGCCAGCTCTGAAGAGAGCAGCAGATCTCCCAGCACAGCGCTCAAGCTCTGCTAAGGGACAGACTGCCTCCTCAAGTGTTTCCCTGACTCCCATGCCTCCTGACTGGGAGACACTTCCCAGCAGGGGTCAACAGACATGTCAAACTGGAGAGCTCTAGCTGGCATCTGGCAGGTGCCCCTCTGGGATGAAGCTTCCAAAAGAGAGAACAGGCAGCAATCTTTGCTGTTCTGCACCCTCTGCTGGTGATACTCAGGCAAACAGGGTCTGGAGTGGGCCTCCAGCAAACTCCAGCAGGCCTGCAGCAGAGGGGCCTGATTGTTAGAAGAAAAACTAACAAACACAAAGGAAGAACATCAATATCAACAAAAAGGACATCCAGTCAGAGACCCCATCTGAAGGTCACCAACATCAAAGACCAAAGGTAGCTAAATCCACGAAGATGGAGAGAAACTAGCACAAAAAGGCTGCAAATTCCAAAAACCAGAACGACTCTTCTCCTCCAAAGGATCACAACTCCTTACCAGCAAGGGAACAAGACTGGATAGAGAGCAAGTTTGATGAATGGACAGAAGTAGGCTTCAGAAGGTGGGTAATAACCATGCTCCTCTGAGCTAAAACAGCATGTTCTAACTCAATGTAAGGAAGTTAAGAACCTTCAAAAATGGTTAGAGGAATTGCTAACTAGAATAACTAGTTTGGAGAAGAACATAAATGACCTGATGGAGTTGAAAAACACAGCATGAGAACTTCATGAAGCATACACAAGTATCAATAGCTGAATTGATTAAGCAGAAGAAAAGATATCAGAAATTGAAGATCAACTTAATGAAATAAGGCATGAAGACAAGATAAAAAACAGTGAAAAGGAAGGAACAAAGCCTCCAAGAAATATGGAACCATGGGAAAAGACCAAACCTATGTTTGATTGGTGCCCCTGAAAATGATGGGAGAATGGAACCAAACTGGAAAACACTCTTCAGGATATTTTCCAGGAGAACTTCCCAAACCTAGCAAGACAGGCCAACATTCAAATTCAGGAAATACAGAGAACAACACAAAGATACTCCTCGAGAAGAGCAACTGCAAGACACAAAATCATCAGATTCACCAAGGTTGAAATGAAGGAAAAAATGTTAAGGGCAGCTAGAGAGAAAGGTCAAGTTACTCACAAAGGGAAGCTCATTAGACTAAGAGTGGATCTCTCTGTAGAAACCCTACAGTTAGAGTGGCGATTATTAAAAAGTCAGGAAACAACAGATGCTGGAGAGATGTGGAGAAATAGGAACAATTTTACACTGTTGGTGGGAGTGTAAATTAATTCAACCATGGTGGAAGACTGTGTGGCGAGTCCTCAAGGATCTAAAACCAAAAATACCATTTGATCCAGCAGTCCCATTACTGGATATATACCCAAAGGATTATAAATCATTCTACTATAAAGACATACACATACATGTTTATTGCAGCACTGTTCACAGTAGCAAAGACTGGGAACCAACCCAAATGCCCATCGATGATAGACTGGATAAAGAAAATGTGGTACATATATACCATAGAATACTATGCAGCCATAAAAAAGGATGAGTTCATGTCCTTTGCAGGGACATGGATGAAGCTGGAAACCATTATTCTCGGCAAACTAACACAAGAACAGAAAACCAAACACCACATGTTCTCACTCACAAGTGGGAGTTGAACAGTGAGAACACATGGACACAGGGAGGGCAACATCACACACAGGGGCCTAACAGGGAGTTGGGGGTTAGGGGAAAGATAGCATTAGGAGAAATAGCTAATGTAGATGATGGATTGATAGGTGAAGTAAACCACCATGGCATGTGTATACCTATGTAACAAACCTGCGCATTCTGCACATGTACCCCACAACTTAAAGTATAATTTAAAAAAGAAAAAGATTGAAAATCAATAGTTAAATTCCTTCAGAGGGCTAAAGAAAAAAAGTCTATCAAAGCTTAAAAATATAAAAGGAAGTAAAAAAGAGGAAAATCAATGAACTATAAAATAAAAGTATAATAAAATTGGCAAAAAAAGATGAATAATTCCCTGGTAAAGCTATTAAGGATAAAAGGGAGATAAATACAAGTTATCAGCATCAAAACAAATAAGGAAACATCTCTAAAGTTCTTAACAATATCAAGACAATATATCAAACATATGTAAATAAATTTTACAATTTATAAAGAAGTAAAAAAAAAATACAAAATCTGAAATTTCCTGTAATTGTTTATTCATTCTATTCCAGCTACCTTGGCTTTCTTTTGGTCATTTCTCAAATGTGACAAGTATCCTTCCACCTTAGGACCTGCTGACTAGCTTTTACTCTGCCTGAAACATTCTTTCCTTAGATGTATCCTCCAGATCATCATCAAACCTTCATGCATATATCACTTGTCATTTTCTTCAGTGAGGTATTTCTGGATCACTCTATTTAAAATTATAAAATTCCTTCTCCCCTAGAACTCTTAGATTATCCCTTATCTATATGGGCTATTTTTTATATCAGTTTTATCTTTTAATATACCAACAAATTATTTAATATGTATATTCACTATCTTCATCAGAATTTAAGCATCACAATGACAGGAAATAATATGTTAATTCCCAATGCGTAAAACAGTTTCTGGAATTCTTAGTGGGAACTTGGAAAATATTTAGATGAATAAATTATGAGTCCAGATATGTTTTGTACAGTGTAGCTATAACAAATTTGAAAATGCATTAATATGCATCCCTCTGGTATTTCCATGTAGCAGATGTCTTTCTAGTCCTTCAAAGGCTTCTCTCTGATGGCAGATGAGGAGGAATTAGGATTAGCAAATACTTTTGTAACTCTATTTCATGTCAATATAGGATGGCTCAAGCCGAAAAGCAGTGAAAATACTGAGTAATTAGGCAGAGAGAAGGGCTGAGTTATTCTTGAGCTCACATTGACTCTGACTGCCACAGAAGTCAGAGTGGTGGGAAGTTTAACACAGGAAACCTATGGATGATGGCCTGAGCTCAGCAGTGTCTTCAGCAGTGCAAGGTAGTAGGGTAAGCTTCAGGGGAAAGATAAAAAGTGTGCTATATGCATGTTCTCACTCATAAGTGGGAGCTGAACAATGAGAATACATGGACACAAGGAGGGGAACATCACACTCTGGGGCCTGTCAGGAGGTGAGGAGCGGCTAGGTGAGGGATAGCATTAGGAGAAATGCCTAATGTAGATGACAGGGTGATGGATGCAGCAAACCACCATGGCATGTGTATAACTATGTAACAAACTTGTATGTTCTGCACATGTACCCCAGCACTTAAAGTATAATTTTAAAACAAAAGTGTGGGGTAGATGAATTGAATAGGTAGGTCCAATATGCTTGAGTTGCACTCACCAACTGCATGGTTGGCCACCAAATCCAACAGTGTGCTCTGGTTGCCCTGAAGTAAGGGAATTTACTGCAAAGATGCAAAGACCAAAAAGGTTTCAGAGAGTAGTGAAAGAATGTGTGATTGCTGACCTACACACAGTTCCCCTCCCAGCTACTTAGAGAGCACCAGATGAGAGGTTAGGAGGGGCCATTTAGAAAAATTGTTATTTAACTAAGAAAGAAAAAAAGAAAGAAAAGAATAAAGCCATTTAAACTAGAGGGAAAATAACATAAATCGACAAGTTTAAATTTTGATTTTCTTGGAATTAAGTGAGATAGAAACTTAGGTGAAAGATTTAATACACTGTCAAAGCTAAATGCTGCATTTTCTTTGCCTAATTTAGTATAATTTTTTGTCTTGCTCCATGTATGGAAACAAAATTAAATACAGATGGAAATACATATATTTTTAAAAGCATGTGTGCATGTGTGATATATTTTTAATAGGCTCCTAAAGGAAAATAAATGTGAATCACTGATTCTGTTTTGTTATCCTAAAGAGTGACAGAGATATTCAAGGTCAGTGGCCTATGTACACACGTGTGTACATGTGTGTGTACATAGGCCACTGACCTTGAATATCTCTAAATCTTTGGCAAGCTTTAATACTTTTATATAAAAATATTAATATGGTACAGGAGGAAGGAGATGAAAGATGGTTCAAGTAAATGTTTAGGAAAAAAGTGAAAGAAACAAGGTTCATAGGGACAGTGGTACATAGGAGCAGAAGTGGTAATTTCTAAATTCTGTTCTTCTGTGAAATGGGCAAGATGTCATGGTAAAGAACACATTCCAAAACAGGGTTTGTTTCTCCTGCTGCTCTTTTATACTTCCTTAAGCTTTTTTACAAACTACTCCCCTGAGACCCACCCACCCCCTTCCTCCCCACATTAAGATGATGAGATGGATTGCTTTTATATGGAAGGAAGAATGTTAAAAAAAAATTATGTCTGCACTTAGCTTTTGTGCTCCTGCTTCCAGATTTATTCTACTTCACATTCACATCTTGTCCCTCTTCAGAAAATATAAGGGCAGATTATCGGATGGTTTTAGAAGATATACCCTCAAATCCTTAGAGAGTTTGAGTTAAGCCAAACTCTGATATACATTATTGTAGTTTTGATAGATCATAATAAAATACACCATCTGAAATTTTCAGTTTAGATTTTAGTGCACCTCTGAAAATATAATGCTTGTGGCACATTCAAAAAGTCACATATGGTAGATGACACAACTAACTCTTGTAAATCAGTAATGGGAACACTACTACACAGTCTACACAGAAACAGCTGAAAATTTGTATTCTAATTGTTATGTTAATTAGAAGAAAGATAAAACTCAGAGTTCCTAGGCTTTCTATATGACTTTGCTAACAAGCTAAAGAAGTTATTTAGGTTTAATGATTTCATCTGCCTTAGAGATTAACAAACTGTCACAACTCTAAAAAAATAGGTAAGATGAATCACAGTTAAAAGATTTTCATGAAGTAAGTTTAGGGATACAGCTGGAAAAATTTAAAAGTGTTCTGATTGCACATAAATCAGGAATTCTGGCTAACACAGTTTTATAATGTTATAACATAATCATATCCTGAAGGCATTAAATAGGGACAATTAAAACTATAAATATCATGCTACCAAAAAGCTGTATAAATTGCTTTTTTAGTATACTAGAAAAAGCATTGAGAGCATTCATTTATGACTGCAAACGAACTCAAACTTCCAAACAGTTTGACACAATATTTTTACAACATGCCAATTTTTAATCATTTTGTTATTCTTCACAACTTGCTTTCTATTCAGTGTGGTCAGTATTTTTACTGACGTAATCTATAAACTGCAGAAATCTAAAGACTATAATTTCAAAATAATTATATCTACAAATATCTGAAGCTCTTAAATCTCTATTACTAGTTAAGATATGAAGTTTAATATAGTTTTTGATATAATTTGTTAAATAAAATATTTAAAGTCAAGTAACTCAAACTATAGATGTATTTTTAAGACATCAGTTTTTAAGTTTGTACATAAAGAAAATTGTGAAAGTAAACATATTAAATTTTTTTTCAAGAATTATTTGATACTTAAAAAAATTTCTGATTAGAGTTTAAGTAGTAGACTTTTACCCTTTTCTCCATTAAATATAAAGAAGGTAAAATGAGAAGAATAAAATTTTAAGAATTTATATATATGTGTGTGCAAGCTCATCAAATTGTTATAAACAAAACAGGCTTTTGTAAATCAATTTTGCCTCAAAAAAGGTGTTTTCTTTTTAAAATGAACCCACCTAAAAAGAATAATTGAAGCTCTTGTGTCAAATACTGTCGGGTTTGAGTCCCAGCCTCAATGTTTAGCTCTGTGACTATAAAAAAGTCATTTCTTCAGAAAACCAAACATTACATGTTTTCACTCATAAGTGGGAACAGAACATTGAGAACATATGGTCATAGAGAGGGGAGCACCACCAGGGCCTGTTGAGGCGTTGGGGGCAAGGGGAGGGAACTTAGAGGATGGGTCAATAGGTGCAGCAAATGACTATACCACACATATACTTATCTAACAAACTGGCATGTTCTGCACGTGTATCCTGTTTTTGTTTTTTTTTGTTGTTGTTGGTTTTTCTTTTGTTTTTTTTTTTTTTTAGAAGGAATAAATAGGTAGGTCAAGGCAGGTGGATCACGAGGTCAGCAGATTGAGACCATTCTGGCCAACATAGTGAAACCCCATCTCTACTAAAGATACAAAAAATTAGCAGAGTGTGGTGGCACACGCCTATAGTCCCAACTACTTGGGAGGCTGAAGCAGGAGAATCGCTTGAACCCTGGAGGTGGAGGTTGCAGTGAACCAAGATCACACCACTGCACTCCACCCTGGGTGATGGAGCAAGACTCCATCTCAAATAAATAAATAAATAAAATAAAAAGAAATAAATGAAGAAAAAAAATACCCGCCCTCAGAAGAAAAAGTTAGTTGTTTTTTCTGACATTCAGTTTTCCCAATAGTAGAACTGAGATGATTTGTCTCAGGAATGCTAAGTAATTTAGATACATATTTCAAGCATATATTGGCCTGTCTGAAACATGACAAACATTAAACATGAACTGCGGCTTTCTTTATTTGTAAAATGAAATAACAATCTCTTATTGCATCGAATTCTCCAAGGGTTAAAAGAGGTGGCATATTTTAAAACCCATGGTACATACTAGATGCTTAGCAAGTAGTATTGTTCACTGACAATATTGGGTAAATGTGTGATGAATATAAAGCTTCCACTTCCCAAAGTTTATCTGAACAACTCAAAAAAATATGAAGACTTCAGGGAGTTTTCAAAATTCAAATGGTCTAAATTTCCCAAGGAGATATACCTATATCTATCTATCTACATATATAGATATGTGTGTATATATATATATATAGATAGATAGATAGATAGATAGGTAGATATATATATATAGATAGATATATAGGTATAGATAGATAGATATAGGTATCTATAGATCTACGTATGTAGGTAAATAGATATAGATATTTTAAGATGGAGTCTCGCTCTGTCGCCAGGCTAGAGTTCAGTGGCATGATCTCGGCTCACTGAAACCTCTGCCTTCTGGGTTCAAGCGATTCTCTTTCCTCAGCCTCCGGAGTAGCTGGGACTACAGGCGCAAGCCACCATTCCCAGCTAATTTTTGTATCTTTAGTAGAGACAAGGCTTCCCCATGTTGGCCAGGCTGATCTCAATCTCTTGACCTAGTGATCCACCTGCCTCGGCCTCCCAAAGTGCTGGGATTACAGGCATAAACCACCGCGCCCAGCCTCAATATATTTTAATACTCATATATTATTTAATAGCACCATCAAAACATTTTAATATAAGCAAAATGCTCTAATTAAAGTTAATTGTTAACAGTAAAAACTCTTGAGAAGATAAATATCTTAAGAAAAACCAATTTTGATGATGTATCCAAGTTTTATTCCTATTGCTAAAATAGAAATATAAAGTGTTTTATTTATGTTTTGGCCAGTGCCTAACAAAATATACAATAGAGCCAATAATTAAGCATGATCATTCAGCTTTGCTTGTCTTATAAACTATAGGAAATATTTTCTTTTCAGAAATTCACTTCTATTCAGAAATATATAGATCTGGAATGCTCAGGTCCCTATGCTATGTGCTGAAGAGATGGACATGCATTAAGTAAGATCCTTGACCACAAAGAGATTAGAATCTAAAGGGGGAGAGAGAATGAATGAAATGAAAGTTATAAGAAAGGTATACTGAAGTATGATGCATGGTAGGTTAAGAAACAACCTAGGAAATCTAAAAAAAATTATTTAGAGTTCTGAAGAATGGGTCAAATGTGGAAAAGGAATAAAAAGAGGAAGGAACAACAAAGAAATAGCTCTCCACTTGGAAATTCTAAAACAATATATTTTAACACAGAAACTCACTAAAATCTGGAAAAAAAAGTTGGTCCTAAGCAAGGCTTCAGTTATAAGAGTATGTTAGCATCAATTAAAAAGAGGTACAAAACTGGGAAGATGGATTTTTTTTTTAAAGGCTTCTCAAGTTCATGAAAGGATTAGAAAAAGGGCTTGGTAGGTGAAGTCTGGGATGGATTTCAGTATGTACTCCCTCGTAGGCCCCATAGATTAGATACCTTTGGAAAGGGCACAATGTGCAGAAACCTTTTGTGGAATACACAGTTGTAATGCTAACAGCAAATCTAGCGATCGCATAACATTTCTTATTCTTTTTCGTTTTGTTCTAACTTTAATTTTTAAATTTATATACAGTTACATTTTCTTTTTATTGTATTGTCCTATGATTTTTAACACTTCTATTGATTTGTGCAACGACCACAATAATCAGGGGACAGACCATTTCCATCACACCCCAAACTTCTGTGTGCTATCCCTGTAAACTTACAGCCTCCCCTGTCCCTCATCAATAGTAATCACTGATCTGCTCATTATGTTTTTTTTAAATGACACATAAATACAATTGTACAGTAAGTAACCTTTGAGACTCTCTTTCACTCAGCATAATACTTTGATATTCTTTCAAGAAGTTAGATGGATCACTCATTCATTTCCTTTCATTGCTGAATAGCATTTCATTATGGATGTGCAATAGATTGTTTATCTGTTCACCTGTTGAAGAACATTTGGACTGTTCCAAAATTTTGGTAATTATGAATAGATCAGATATAAACATTTGTGATCAGGCTTTGGGTGAATGTAAGTTTTCATTTTTCTTAAGTAAATGCTCAGGGGTGGGATTGCTGGGTCATATGGTAAGTACATATTTACTTTTAGGAGAAACTGCCAAACCATTTTCCAAAGTGGTTGTGAAGTTTTCCATTCCCAGCAACAATGTATGAGAGTTGAATTTTTTTATTTCTTAATGTTGAGTAATGTATATATTCTGTATACAAGTCTAAGAATCTGGATATGCAACTTGCAAATATTTTCTGGGCTACTACTTGTATTTTAATCCCTTAACAGGACAAAGTACTTTTGTTGTTGTTTTAATATGGATGAAATCCAGTTTATCACTTTTCCTTTCATGGATCATGCTTTTGGTGTCGTCATAGGAAAGAACTTTTTGCCTAATCCAAGGTCACCAGGATTTTCTCTTGTTTTCTGTTTTTTGCATTTTATATTTGGATTCATAATCTGTTTTTTGCATTTTACATTTGGATTAATAATCTATTTTGTATTAACTTTTGTATAATGGTCATTCTTTTGCATACTGATACTCAATTTTTTAAGTACCCTTTTTTGAAAAGATAAAATTTTTTCATTGGATAGCCTTTTTACCTTTGTAGAAAATCAACTGGCCCTATTTATATGGATCTATATCTAGAATCTCTATTTTGGTCCATTGATTTATATGTGTTTTCTTTTGCCAGCAGCACACTGTCTTGATTACTAAAGCTTTGTTTTATAAATGGTATAATGAGTCGTATTTCTCCATGATGATTTTTCTTTTTAAAATTGTTTTGATCATTCAGTTGCATATAAATTTTAGAATCAGCTTTTCTATATTTACAAAAAAAGCACTTAAATTTTTATTTGGATTATATTAAATGTATAGATCAATCTGAGAAGTGGTACATCTGTACTATGCTGTCTTCTAATCCATAAACATTATATTTCTCTTCATTTATTTAGTTATTTTATTGCTCTCATCGACATTTTGTAGATCTTAGTATAAAGATTTTGAATGTTATTGGTTAAATTTATACCTAGATATTTCATTTTTTCACTTTGGAGCTCTGATTACACACACACACACACACACACACACACAAACTCACAGGTAAACACATATATATCATGTCCTAATGTTTATATACATGTGCATATATTTACACACACATACACACACTAAACACCCATGTATGCACACACATATACATGTACCTACTTAAAATTTTGGCTTCTGACTATCCAATTCTAATACATAAAAATACATTACATTATTGTGGGTTAATTTTACATTCTGTGACTCTGTTAACCTCATTTCTTAGTTTTAGGGGTTTTTCATACATGCCTTGAAATTTTCTGTGTAAACAATAATGTTTTCTGCAGAGACAGTTTTATTTCTTCCTTTATATTTGTTATTACTTTATTTTTCTTACCTAATTGCGCATCTGGGATTTTTTTTTTATAACGGGGATGGAGTGTTCAGCTTTGCCTTGTTCCAATATGAGTCAAAGTATTCATTGTTTCACCATTAAACTGCCTTTTTTCTTTTTAGTAGATAGTAGATGCTCTTTATCAGGTTAAAGCAGTTTCTGCCTATTCACAGGTTTCTGGGAGTTTTTATCATGAATAGACGGTGAATTTTGTCATAAGATTTTTCTGCATCAGTTGATAGGGTCACATGTATTTTTGTTTGACTTTCAATCTATTAGATTGCATGTATTGATTTTCAAATATTGAACGAGCCTTTATTTCCTGAAATAAGCTCCACTTGATTTTGTTCTGTTATTCATATATTTCGGGATTCAATTTGCTAATATTTGTTTTTATGTTCATGATAAATATTGTGGTATAAGTTGTTTTTTTTTTTTTTTTCATTTGTTTCTTGTACTCCTTAGTATTTTTTTTTTAATTGTACTTTAGGTTCTGGGGTACATGTGCAGATCATGCAGGATTGTTTGCATAAGTACACACGGCAATGTGGTTTTCTGCCTCTATCCCCCCGTCACCTACATCTGGTTTTTAATATTAGGGTAATTCTACGTATCCTTGACATTTGTTCTTTGAAAGAGATAATGTAAAATTTATATTATTTCTTCTGTAATTAACCAACAAAACTTAATTTCTTCTTTAATTTACTAATGAAACATCTTGGTGCTGGAGATTTTATTTTTGAGTGGTTTTAAAATAAAAATTCAAATTATTTAATATTTATTATTTATAAGACTACTTTGATTGTCCATTTTATTTTGCATAAGTTTTGTTAGTTTGTGGTTTTCAATGATCTGATCCATTTAATCTAAACTGTCAAACTGATACTCATAATTTTATTTCTTCCTGATGATTATTTTAATGTCTGTGGAGTCTATAATGTTATCTTCTCTTTCATTGTTGGTATCAGTTAACCATTTCTACTGTCTATTTTTCTTTGTCATATTTGCTAGAGGTTTGAAATTTTACTCACAATTCCAAAAAAATTTTGTTTCCACTGATTTTCACTATTGTAATTCCATTTTGATTTCCCAGGAGCATAAATCAATAGGAGCATAAACCAACAAGAGAACTGATTTAGGAGAATTCTTTAGGAGAATCAATAAGGGAATTATCCGAATTAATAGGAGAATTCTCCTACTGATTTATGCTCATATTCTTACTACTTCTTTCCTTCTGGTTGACCTGAGTGTGCTTTATTTTGCTTTTCCTGCCTTTTCAGTTTTTTAAAAGTAGATTCTTAGATTATTGATTTGAGATCTTTCCTCTTTTATAATAAAAACATTTAATCCTATACATTCCCCTCTAAGCGTGGCTTTATCTGTGTCCTCCAATTTGTATGTTGCCTTTTGCTCAGTTCAAAATACTTAGTAATTTCCCTTGAAATTTTTCATTCGACCCATAAATTATTGAGAATTTGTTATTTTCCAAACATTTAGAGAACATTTTCCTGCTATCTTTTTGTGCTTAATTTGTGGTCTAATTCCATTTTTCCCAGGAACATACTTTGTGTGATTTAATTCCTTTAAATTTATAAAGGTTTGCTTTATGAGCTAGACAATGTTCCTTCCCCCTTGAAAAAATTTCCATGTCCTTTGAAAGGCATGCATATTTTGCTATGGTTGGGTGGAGCAGTGTGTAAAGGTTAGCTACTGGTGGTTTTCAATTTTTCTATATCATTATTAAGTTCCTGTTTACTGGTTCTATCAATTACTTAGAGGAGTGTTGACATTTTAAATATAACTGTGCATTTGTCCATTTTTCCTTTTAGTTGTTAGTTTTTGTTTCATGAATTTTAAAGCTCTATTGTTCAGTGCTAAAACATTTAGACTACTATATCTTTTTGGTTAATTGATCTACTAATATTATGTAATATCCCTTGTAATTCTTGGTAATTTTCCTTGTTCTGAAATATACATCATCTGATATAAATATAGTCACTTGGGTTTTTTTTTTTTAATTTTTTACTAGTTTTTCCACAGTATATCTTGCTCATCCTTTTGCTCTTAACCTATGTATTACAGTCGCAGTGAGTTTCTTTCAGATAGCAAAGGTGGGGTCTTTGAATTTTTAATTCATTCTGATGAACTCCTTTTAGTTGGTGTGTTGAAACTATTTATATTTAGTGTAATTATTGAAATGCCAAATTTGGGCCTAACATTTTATTATTTGGTTTTCGTTGAGGTTGTTTTTACTGTTTTTCTTTCCTCCATTATCCTTTCCTGACTTTATTCTTTTGAAATTTTTTTTATGAAATGATTCACTTAATTATTTATTTAAGAGACAAGGTCTTGCTCTGTTGCTCAGGATGGAGTGCAGTGGTGTGATCATAGTTCATTGTAACCTCAAACTCCTGGGTTCAAGCAATCCTTCCAACTACTCAGCCTGCTGAGTAGTTGAGCCTACAAGCACACACTACCATGCCTGGCTAATTTTTAAACTTTTTTTGTGGAAATGAGGTCTCACTACATTACCCAGGCTGGTCTCAAACTTCTGGCCTCAAATGATCCTCCAGCCTCAGCCTCCCAAAATGCTGGGTTTACAGGCATGCGTGACTATGCCCAGGGTATTTATTGTATTTTTAGTTTCATCCTTCTGTATGTATTATTAGTAGTTGCTTCCTATAGGTTTTACATTAGATAATATTCACCCTTCAAAGTCTACTTAGAATCAGTATTTTACCATTTCAAATGGACTGCTGAAACCTTAATTAACAACATGTAAGTCCCTTTATCCCCCCATGTATTACTCTTAGTGTCTTATGCATTAAATCTATACATTATGGACTCCATCAGACAATGTTACAATTTTTGCTTTCAAATATCAAGCCTATTTAAAATATTCTGAGGTTGGGGAGAGTCTATTTTATTTATCCAGATATTTGCCATTTCTTTTACTTTCTGCATTCCTGATGTTCCAAGTTTCCTTTAAGTATCATTTCCCTTCTGTTATAACTACTTCCTTTGGCAGTTCTTTTAAAGCAGCAATTTTGGCTATGAATTCTCTTAGTTTTTCTTCATTTTATAATGTCCTTATTTTACCTTCATGTCTGAAAAATATTTTTTGAAAATATAGAATTCTACATTGACAATCCTTTTTTTTAGTACTTTAAAAATGGTGTGCTTCTTCCTTCTGGATTTCATGGTTTGTCATGAGAAATATGTTGTAATTGGAATCACTGTTCCCCTATAAATAACAGTTTGTTTTCCAGTGTCATTTTTAGTTTGTCTTTAGCTTTCAGCAGTTTGATTATGATGTCTCTAGCTATGCATTTCTCTGTGGATTTCTTGTTCGTAGATGCTCAGATTCTTGAATATGATGGTTTAAGTTTTTTTTCAAATGTGAGAAGTCTCCAGTCATATACATATTTTTCTTCTCCTGGAGCCCATGAATACGACTGTGGTATTTATCCCTGGTTCCTGAGGCTCTGCTGGCATTGTTTACCCAATATTTTTTCTCTCCATTTATCAGGTTGGATAGTTTCTTCTGATTTGTCAGAAGTTCACTGACTCTTTTCTCAGTCACTCCATGCTGCTATTCAGCTTATTCAGAGAAATTTTTATTTTAATCATTATTTTCTTAATTCTAAAAGTTCCATTTGCTTTTTCTTTCTATTTATTTGCTAAGACTTTCTACCCTTCCACTCATTTAAAAAATGTTTGCCCTTGTTAGTGCATCTGTTTAATAAGTGTTTTAATCTAGCAAGATATTTCCAAAATCTGTGCCATCTCAGAATTGGCATCTGTTGTGTGTCTTTTCCCATGCAAATTGAGATTTTCATATGTTTTCATATGTAAAATAATTTTGGATTGTGTTCTTGACATTTTGCATATAAGATGAGGAGACTTATTTAAATCTTATGGAGAATGCTAATTTTTTTTTAACATAAAATCAACCTCCTTTGGTTCATTCAGGCTATAAATTCTAAACTTACAAGGCTTCTGTGTATTTTGGTTACATTGTCAATTTTCAAAGCCTTTACATTGCTATTCAAATAGCTCCGTTCTCAAGAAATTTTAGAGTCATATCCATACATCAAAGCTTAAAGTTGAGCACAAATTGGTAAACGGCTTTATAAGGTCACTTTCCTAAGCCCTTCCCTCTCCATGCTTTTTTTGGCAGTTTCTACTTCCATGCAGTTCTCATTCCAGTCCTGCTTTCAGAAAGTGCGGAGTTAGTTACCCATCTCTGCTGTGTACTTCTCATAATTATGTCTGTTTCCAAGTAGAAGCAGAAAGAATCAAGAGACAAGAAGCAATGGTGTTTACCCCACCCACATGGGATTAAAGCTATTCAAATCAGATTTATTGAAATTTTTATGGCTCATCTTCCTGCCACTGTTACTATCCCTGCTGCCACTATCATATGATTGTAGAAGATGGGAGATAGGGGAGAAGAGAATGTAGATATTAAAGAAGGGGTTTCCCTTACTTTGTCTGAGCATCAGGGTCCCTTCCTGGTCCTTAATTCAGAACGGGAGAGCTTCTCCTAGTGCTTTCTCTCAACAGGCCCTAATGACAACTTACAAGTGTGGGCTGTATTGAATCCAAGATGGAGAATACAAAAAGACAGAAAAATTATAAACTCACTGCTGGTTTCGTGGCACTTCAAATTCATATCTTCTTCCCAATCAGCCTGTTACTTTTACTTTTAAAAATCCTCAAATAGGTGTTCCATACTCTCAAGTTTTATAGCTGCATTCAATGGGAAAGAGAAGGGTGGAGTGTTAAACTCCAGTTTACCTGAAACTAGACAGAGATAGTTACTTCTCTGCAAAAAATAAAAATTATAAACCAAAAATAGTATAATTCAAAGAAAACTGCTTAGGGAATTGTATTTTTTTCTACGATGCAAATCAAACATTTCCATTATCTCAGCATTCTTTAGAGTTATTTCCATTGTCCAACTTCTTAGAGGACAGAATTGGGAAGGGCCTGGCAAATGCACAGAGAACTTTGGTATGTCACTATATTATTTACATATTAAAAAGTCCCAAATCACTGCAATATTTGAAAAAAGCATTTTCTTCTCTATGGACTTATACAGTTTCTATATTTTTGTCATGTAATAATTAATAATATTCTATACACCATAATCTACTAGACATCTGCTTTAAAATCATATAAGTTGTATTAATATTATTAGCAAACTAATGATTAAACAAAAAGGTAAAAACAGATCTGTCAATTTTCATCAATACTGTTGCTTAAAAAAATGCTAAGAAAAATTTCTACTGAGTTCAAAATACAGTCTTCTGATCAAACCAACATCATTAAAATTTGATGGCAGACTCTTTTTCCCTTCCTATCCAGATTTGGAAGAAAATACTAAGGCTTCACTATGTTTAAGAGATATGTATCAATACATTTATTCTTGGAAGCTATAATAGTAATAGAGAAAAAGTTGGCTCAGAATAAAAGGGATACAAATAGTAAACTTTTTAGGTTACCTGGGCAACAATAATACAAGAGTAGGAAAAAGGAAAATATTTAAAAGAATATGTAGATGGGATCATTTTAGACATCACTCTATTTCTAGCACCTAGCACCTAACACAATCTTGGACACAGAATAGGGGTTTCAAAATATTGGAGAAAATTGAATAAATGATAAGAGAGAGAGAAGTAAAAAGAAGGTCATCTGAAATGCAAGAACCAATAAAAATTGAGGAAAATGGTTAAGTAGAGTAACACATTTCATATTATCTTCAAAGTATATTTCCAGGCCTTTCAAATATAAGAATTTAGTACATGATGAAAGTTATTACTCTTTATATATCAAATATAGATCTGAGACCCAGACCATCAAAATGTGCCAATAGCCAATGCTTTGTGGCCATCTGGATTAAATGAAAACAAAGTTAAGAGAAACGGTATAGAATCAGCTTCTAATACATGTAGCAAATACTCATAGACTTATTCCTAGTAAGTCTAATTATTATTATTATTGGGAGATTGAATAATGAAATATCTAAATTATAGAAATAATTGTGATGGTTAATATTTCTGAAATAAGTAATTTTAAATTTATTATTAATTCTTCTTAGTATGTTTTAAAATGTCTCAAACATGTTCATCAACATTAGAGGGACCATATGGCTAGTTTGCCTAGGGCATCCCAACTTAATGCTCTTCTCTAAGCATAATTATGTCTCTTTTAACTTTTAAAAGTTTCTTAGTATGAATTACAAATTATATATTTACCTTATCTATAAATAAACCTCACAGGCCTTTTTATTTCAAAGCGAGAGTCATGCCCAGGCCCAATCTCACTCCATCAGGTTTTCTTAGCTTCTTTGCTGGAGGCCAAGAGACTGGCATTTCCTCTATTCCAAGCTGGTGTCACCCAGATTACCTCCTTGAAGAATCTGTTTTCCCCATCCCTTTCCTTTCCGTACCACAGTCAAGTGTTTAGAGCCATTTCACCTTAATATGCTTTTGTTCATCACTAATGAGACAAGGGAAATGAATATTAAATATGGAGAAAGTGTAACAATCACAGAGTTGTATGAAGTCCTTCCAAAATCCTCTTAAAATCCTTTCACTGTTCTACTGTCAGATATGATAAATGAAAATCTCTTTGAATTTCTCCCCTTAACTTTTATTTCTTAACAAACATTTTCTTCCTTCTTACTCTGTCCTCACCAAGGATCATGTACATACTTGCATCCAAGGTGGATTTGTTTTCATTCTGTATAGAAGCCCTCAATTAATATGAAATAATACACATCCTTTAGTCAGAATGAGCTAGTTTTCTTTTTCTGCATAACAAATTACCACAAATGTAACACACATTTATTATCCCACATTACTATAGGTTAGAAGTCTGGCTAGGCTTGACTGGATTCTCTGCTTAGGGTCTCACAAGGCCAAAGTCAAGCTATCATTTAGGCTCTGCTCTTGTTTAAAGGCTTTGGAAAGTATCAGCTTCTGAACTCATGCAGGTTGTTTGTACAATTCATTGCCTTGCTTCTGCTTTAAGAGTTTCACCTGGTTAGATCGCCATGTCTTAAGGTAAACTGAAGGACTTTAATTACCTCTGCAAAATCCTTTCACAGCAGTACTTAGATTAACATTTGATTGTACAGCTAGGGGTCAGGAATCTTGGGATTGCCCTATGTAGAATTCTGTCTACCACTCTGAATATATTCTATTTGCATATATGAAGCTTTCTGTGTTAATCACTGAGCAGTGTTTTATAACAACATATCTCTCACAAATATGAAGATATCTGAATATTCAAAATTTTTTCAAAAGATTTTTTATAAAATTATATACATTGAATGAAGATTGGCACAGGCTTCTAATATGCTTGCTAATTCCTTCTGCAGAAGTATATGTCCCACTAGATTGAGTGGGCAAAATCCCGATTGTGAACCTTGAATCCGTCGTAGAGCTTGACATTGGACTTTGAATATAGTAAATCCCCAATAAATGTGTTGGAACTCCCTTGAATACTTAATTACACTACTAATTCTTTAGAAATTAACTTTGTTCTTTGTGTAGTCCAAAGGCTTTAAAAGATCAAAATATTGCATACTAACCCATGTTTTTCAGTACAAACAATATAGTTCTATCAAAAAAGGTACTGAAGTAGAAAGATGACCTCAGTAATTGCTTGGGTGTTTTTAGTCCCTGAAATTCTCTAGGGTTGAGGTGCCACAATGCAAAAGAAAATGCTAAATTGCTGTTTAATCAAACTTAAGCTACTTACAAATGAGCTTAACCTCTTCTCACCCAGCAGAAATGATTATTTCTGCTGAAATGTGGTATGAAGAATGTATTGGTATTTGGAAAGGGAAGTGTCTGGAGATTCTCACAGTACAGTGTTGACATAAAGGGCTATTTAAATATGTTTTAGTGTGGGTATATGCTTCTTTTTGGCAGTTGCTTCCTGGGTGGTCTGTATACCTGTTTGACAATATGTCAAGTACATAAAATCAGAATATTCAGAAGCATAGAAAATAATAACCTGGATCATTCCAACCTGCTCAAAGACAGAAAAAAAGAAAAGTTAGGATATTGAAGCATCTTAGTTTCCATAGAATGCTTGGAGAGTCAGAGCATCACAGAGCTGGGAACCCGGTGGTAAAGGACACAGTCTCTCTCATCAACAAGTATTGGAAGAATATTCATAGCAGCAAACTCATTCAATCAGCATTTATCTTTGCCAGCTTTAAATATTTACCAATTTTCTATATGTTAAAGTCCTTAAAAACTCTCATGAAACACGTGTCTACACACACATACACACACACACACACACACACACACACACACACACACAAGTAAACACTGACTATCCCCACTGATTATCAATCATTCTTAGCTTATGGCAGAATTCCTCAAAGAGGGTTATGCAGAAACCTGGGATTCCATAAGACCTTTTCAGTGGGCCCTCTAAGACCTTTTCAAGAAGTATATGCAAAGTCAAAACTGTGTTGACATTTGAAGTGATGGTGCCAAAGTAATGGTAGGTAAAATTGCCTAGTCAAGGCAGTAGCACCAACTTCAATGTCAGTCATTTTATTCACTGCCACTTACTCCCAGGAAGGTACCACAATAATTTCACTTAAAAATTTCCAGACGAAGCAGCAAAATTTATTCATTTTATTAAATCTAAACACTTGAGTAAATACATTTTTAAAATATTTTTTGTAACCAAAAGGAAGTATGGGTAAAGCATTTCCATGCAGGCTAAAATATGATGTCTCATTAAAAAGTATTGTGAGGTTGGTTGAGTTACAAGTTGAACCAGCTGTGCTTTTCATGAAGCACCATTTTTCATTGAAAAAAATAATTGACAAGCAGTAGTTATTCAGAGTTGGAAATCAGAGAGACACTTGCCCCAAAATGAATAAAGTGAATTTGTTACTCTGTGAAAACCAACTGATAGTATTATGACTATTTCTTTTTTGCCAAGAATAAAATTCAAATTTTCAAGGTAAAAAGCAGAATATTGACAAACTTTCACCTGTCACCATGAGCTTGACAGTTTCTCAAAACTTAAAGACTTTTCTGATAATATAGATGGTGATATTAACAGAGAGATAGACAGACAGGCAGATATACGGACAGACAGATAGATAAAATATGTCAACATTTAGAAGATCTGCCTAACTCAGTGAACTAATATTTTTCAATCAATAGATAATTGATACTAAAAAGCCATGCAGGGTTAAAAGATCCATTTAAAGTGTAATACTTACCAATAGACATTAATGTAATAGAGTATGAAAGTTCATTCTATGCTTTCAGATTCTACATTGTCCCTTTCCACAAACTTTTAAAAACACTATGACTTGGGTTTTAGAAAACACACAATAATATGCAAATAGTCCTCCATTTTTCAACTACATATCTGGGTGAGGCCAAATTTTCCTCATACAGGTCAGCCACAATAACATAGAGAAACACCTTACATGCAGAATCAGATATGAGATTCAGCTGTCTTCTATAAGCCAAACAAAGAGATTTCAAAAATATAAAACAAAGCCATGTCTTCTCACTGTTTTTATTGTTCTAGATAATATAACTAATTTTTGTAAAAATTATGAAAGCATGTCCTTTATGCTAACATTTGGTGAGTTATTGTTAATTTTAGATGAATCAAAATGGTTTTAGAATTTCTCTATTTTAATTTCTAATATAGTAATAATTGATAAATGTAACCTACATAAAAATCTATTTGGGATCTTAAATAATTCAAGAATGTAAAGGAGTGCAAAGACCAAAAAGTTTAATAATCACTGTCTTATAGCATACAGACAATCTGAATATCTCTAAAACAGTTTCTAAAACTATTTTTAAAAAAAAACTGTGGTGACATCTTAACTATAACACCAATTCTCCAAATCAGTGTCACAACACATATGAATGTCAAGCATATTGGAGTGTATGACTAAGTGTAGCTGCAAGGTGTATAAACATATATATGTATAAACATACATACAAAAAGTACAGTAGTACTTTAAAATTTTTCCTTGAAATTCCATTTCCAACAGTGAGAAAATTCTGGTTGCAAATCACCTGAATATATAAATGATTGAGTAAAAATGACAAAAATTATCTTAAATGCATAGTTGAGTTCACACTTAAGGGAAATCCTTCCATGGGCTGAATGAAAAGCAGGGAAGAGTTCTGAGCTGGCACTGATGTGCTGCTTGCCTACAGGAATTGCCAAGCTCAGATCCAAAATGTTCAGCCTTAGCCATCACACTGGGACAAATATAATGCCTGTTCAAGGTGAGGTCTCAGAACTGAAACTTCTAATTAAAGTGAGTGGGAAAAGATAAAATCTTTCCCCACCCTCCCATACAAATAGCTAAACTCAATGAAACAATAAGGAAAACAACCTGCTTTCTAAAAAAAAGTTATAGCATGAAAACTTGTCTACTTTAATCTAGACTCTGTTTTTATTTTGTTTTGTTTTTGTAGGACAGATGGTATTAAAATAAGTTAGACCAATAGCTAAATCCTCAAGAGCAACAATGGATGCCAGAGGACAGGTCAACTAGATCTTCGAAATGTGCTAAAAAAATAAACAAACAAATAACCAAATAGGTATCCAGAATCCTGGGATTTTATACTCACTTAAAATATTTTTCAAGAATCAAAGTAAAATTTAGACATTGTCATACTAACAAAAACTTAATGTGTCACCAGTAGACTTTTACTAAGGGAAATTCTAATAAATATTGTTTCAATAAGGAGGAAAGTAAGATTAGGAGAGAGAACTGGTTTGTAAGAAAGAATGAAGAACTGAGAAAGACTCATAAAGTGATAAATATGTGAATAAATCAAATTGAGCATTGACTGTAGAAAATCATAATATCTTGTGTGTTAAAAACTAAATAAGTTGTTTAAAAAAAGGTAACAGCCTACAATAAGGACAGGGTATATAGAATGTTTCAAGTGCTTTATATTCCTAAGAGAAAAGGAAAGATAAACTTTGGACTTGGATATATGTTTACATTTCTATCAAAAACATGTCTTCAATGCACATAGGATTCTCTAAGGCATATGTGTGAGAATGTAATTAATGATTTCCTGTTGTACAAATGCCAGTTTTACTAAATACTGCCCAAAGTTCTCCACAGTGGTTATACCAATTTAAATTCACTCCTGAAGCATACTGTTTCCATAGATTCACATACTTGCTATCACTTTTTAATGTCAGATTTTAATTTCATCAATCCCACTGGTAGAAATCTGCTTGTGATCTGAATGTTCATTTCCTTTACTACTAATGAAGTTGGGCATCTTTCCATTTTATTTTTTAAAATTCAATCTTGAGGTATTATCTTCCATAAATGGTCTTTAGAGTCTTTTGCCCTATTTGGCGTGTCTACTTCCTTGTTTGTTTCTTACTTACTGATTTAGAAAAGTTGTTTTTATACTCTGGATTCTAATAATTCACTGGTTACATGCACTGGAAATACTATTATTTCTAAGATTCACCTTATTTCACATTGCAATGTCTGAAATCAATAATATCTTAGAATTAAAATTGGTCATTGTCTTATTTATTTAGTGATACATAAATTAGTGGTATGTCTTGAAATCAGTGAAAATTGAAGACACTTCAAAATCCGTGAAATATGTTATGCTCTCTCTGATAGAAGCTTGCTTTTTTCACTTTCATTACTATGTCTTTTAGCATGCAGAAATTTTAAATATTAATATAGTTCCTTTATGATTAACATTTTCATGTCCTCTTTAAGAAACCTGTCTCTACATCAAAAATAGACTCCTCTTTTTACAAATTTAAACCATATGGGATTAAACTCAATTTTTTTCATGTGAATAACCATCTTAACATCATGTGTTGAACTGTCTTACCTAGTGACCTGCAGTATACATCAATTTCCAAATATGGGCATATTATTATTTACTGTATACCATATCTTGGTATCTGATAGTGCAGGTTTCCCTCCTTCCCATATTCTTTCTTCACCAGTATCTTGGCAATTTTTAGACCTATGTTCTTCCATATATTTAGAATCAGCCTATCTGGTTCCTTCAAAACTCCTGTTAGAATTTCAATGGAATGTATTGTATTAACAGATCAGTTTGAGGAAAATGAACATTTGTATCATATTTAGTCTTTCAGAGCATGAGTAGTATATCTCTTCATCAAGTTAAGTCTAATTTATTAAATTGTAATATAGCCTATAAGATTCTCCATATGTCTTGAACATTGCTCATTAGATATATTTTACTATATTTCATATTTTACATAAACTAAACAGAAGTTTTTGACTTCTTATTTCCTATCACTAAAATAAAATGCAATTGATTATTGCATATTGATTTGATATCTAACCAATTAATTAAACTTTCCTACTAATTCTCATAAATTAATTCCATAATCTGTTACTTTATGTATATAATACTATTATCTATTTTATATTTGTAATGCCCAAAATTTTCAGTGCATTGTCAAATAGAATTGGTGGTAGCAGAATTGTTTCCTTCTTTCTGATTCTCAAAGGAATGCTTTTAATGCTCCACTGTTTAAAAAGAAAGATATTTATAAGTTTTTTTGTAAGTGAATTCTACTGGTTAATAAAGTTCCCACTTTTTCCTACTTTGCCAAGAGTTTTTATCATGAATGTGTTTTGAATTGTATGAAAGGCATTTTCTTTATCCAAAAAAGATGATCATATGGTTTTTATCTTTAATTGGAATATGTAGTTACATTTTAAGATGTTCTAATGTTAAACTACCCTTGCATTTCTGGAATAAATCTGCAATAAAATAACCATACTTGGTTATTTTAAAAATGCATGGTGAGATAATATCTGCTAATATTTGGTTTTGATTTTCTTTATTTCTTTCCTAATAAAGAACGGCTTATCGTTTTTTCCTATTTTACCCTGTCCTTTTAGGATTTAGTAAGACATTTATACAGTTTTAATCCTTCCATTTTCTATTTTCTAAAATAGATTTTAAAACATTGAAGTGATCCATCTATGGAACATAGAAACCATCTACAAAATCATTAGAGCCTAGTATTTTCATGGGTAGATTTTATTTCATTTTGATTTTATCATTATAACTTTTTTTGAGAGAGGGTCTCACTCTGTTGCTTAGGCTGGAGTGCAGCGGTGCCAAATCGTCTCACTGCAACCTCCACCTCTGGGTTCAAGCGATTCTACTGCCTCAGCCTCCCAAGTAGCTGTGATTACAGGTGCATACCACCATGCCCAGCTAATTTTTTGTAATTTTAGTAGAGATGGGGATTTACCATGTTGCCCAGGCTTGTCTCAAACTCCTGGCTTCAAGCAATCTGCCTGCCTCAGCCTCTGAAAGAGCTGGAATTACAGGTAGGAGCCACTGTGCCTGGACGTAGGTGGATTTTAAAGAATTTATTCAATTTATTTAGTTGTTAAAAGAAGACATAACCTATTTTTTTAGGGGGTAATCCCTTAGCTAGAAATGGTTAACTATAATTAACCATGTTTGTTAGCACAGCTGAGTTTGTTACTCCTTATATATATTTTTATATCATGGTACCAATTACTACTTTTTATCTAATCTCAAGCTCTTTACCAGTTCTCAAAACTAACCATAGTAACAGAATTGTTAATATCACAGTTTAAATATTTGAAATCACCATGTTTCTTTTTTCCTTCTCTAAATGATGAAGGCAACATTATTTAGAAAGTGTATGGGTTTTCCATGGCTGCCTGTAAAAATTATTGCAAATTCAGTGGCTTAAGGTATCCAAATTTATTCTCTTGCAGTTTTCTAGGTTAGAAGTTTGACACAGACCTCACTGGCTAAAACTAAGTTTTGAAAAGGCTGTTTGTGTTCACTTCTGAAAGCTCTAGGGAAGATTCTATATCTTTGTTTTTGCCTGTTCTAGAAACTGCTCACATTTCTTCACTAGTAACCCCATCATTCTTCAAACCATCCATGACGAGTTGAATCCTTTTCATATGGCATCTCTGTCTTTCTTAGTAATCATGTCTCCCTCTGACTCAGAACTTTCCTGCCTCATTCTCCCACTTTTAAGAACTCTCATGTCAGCATTGGGCCTACCATGATAAAACAGGATAATCTCCCTAATTCAAGATCAGTAGATAGCCTTAATTCCTTGTACTGCCTTAATTCCTTGCAGTACCTTAATTCCTTGTTGCTTTGTAACCTAACATATTTGCAAATTCCAAAGACTAGGGTAAATACACTCTTGAGGACCATTATTCTGCCTACCACAAAAATTAAGGCAATTTCATAAGCAGCAAAGAGATATAGTTGCCACTTGCCTAATGAAATATGCTTTATTTCTTTTGAAATTTAAGTATACTACCATAGTTCATTCAGTCTAAGAGTTTAAAAACTTTCAATTAAACTATGACAACCCTAGTAAGCCATTCATTGCAAAATGAATCCTAATTTCAAGGATTTAAAAGGTAAATGCATACATGTTTTTAAATTGATATTTTTATGGATTAAAACATACAATAGCAGGTGCTTTCTTCCATGATCTACATACCTACTTACTGTCCTACCAAACCATCTACATAACTAAATCAACAAGAAAAAAGTGTGTAATTGAGAAGATAGTAAAAATTATTTTTGCTTTTTATCTTCCATATAGCTTTTCAAATATAAGCTTAGTAAATAACTATAATTTTTTTGAAAGAAAGAAAAAGAGAGAAAAGAAGAAAGAAAGAGTAAAAGAAAGAAAGAAGAATGTAAGAGAGAAAGAGGAAGAGAAAGAGGGAGAGAGAACGGGATTCTTGTTCTATTGCCCAGGCTAGAATGCAGTCGAAAAATGGGTATTAAAAACCTCTTTTATGCCAATAATTGTGCTTAACAATGGAGACAGGAAGGAATAAGGGATGAAAATAACAAACAAGCAGCCAACCA